>PVJI01002215.1:0-140337 GCA_004026765.1 Micronycteris hirsuta | reverse complement strand
GCAGGAAGCCCAGCTCACCTGCAGGTTCTCGAAGTGGGCCAAGGACTTGCAGTGAGAGATCTTTGCCTCCGAGTTGCTGTGGTAGAACTTGCGGCAGACGCGGCAGACGTAGCCCACGACGGGCACCATGGCGTCCACACCTGCGGGACAGCAGGGCCTGCATGCTCACATTCCCCCACGCCAGCCAGGCGCGCCGCCCGCTTCAGGGGCCCTTTTATCCCCCCACCATGAGGTATCATCTCACTCCTGTCAGAATGGCTATCGTCAGCAAGTCAACAAAAAAACAAGGGCTGGTGAGGACGTAAGGGAAGAGGAGCCCTTTCGCACTGGTGGTGGGAATGCAGATTGGTGCAGCCACTGCAGAAGGCAGTATGGAAACACCTCAAACAACTAACAGTGGATCTGCCTTTTTTGCGAGTGGATAGGCTGTCTGGCCAGGATGCTGTGGCCCGGATCTGGGGGGTCACCTGAGGCTGGGACCAGATCTGGGGTCTTACCATACGCAGTGTTAGGGCTGTAGGTCTCTGAGTCTTTCCACTCCTCTGTGGATACACCTTTGGACCTCACCTGGAGACATGCAAGCGGGGCCTCGGACCTGGCTTCCCCCAGAACCTCCCACCCCCAAATGTGGGTGGGGGGCCCTGGAACCCACCTGTGCTCTTGAATAGTCCCCTGACTTTGGGAAGGTTGTGGGTGGCATTCTCTGAGCTTTTGCACGTGCTGAACCTGCCTCCCAGAGCACCCTTCCCAATCTATACTCTGTAGGCTCAGCTCACTCAGTCCCTTCCTCCAGGAAGCCCTCCTGCTCCCACAGTGGCCATAATCCATACAAGGTATGCCCAACACCTCACACACGTCATCTGCTGGAATCCTCACAGCTGTCTATGGTTCACGAGTTTTCCATAGGAAGATACTGAGGCCCAGGCATATTAACTCACTAGCCCAGTGCCAAACGGATGGTTCAGGAAGGAGCAAGGTAGTACACCCCGGTGGGCCCCAAGTCCTGCTTTCACTGTTAACTGTGGGCCCCTGCCAGCTCCTTGAGTTCCTACCTGATGCTGCAGTGACCTCAGTCCTGGGGGACGGTGCCAGGTGATCTAGGACCCCTCGTCTCACCTGCTGGACATAAGCCCCTTCCAGATGAGGCCATCTGGCTCCAGCCACGCCAGCATCACCATGCCCAGCAGTGCCTTCCACCACATACCAGGCAAATAAACGTGGCTTCTAGGAGTGACAGCCACTCCCGTTTGCCACCCTGGCTGTGACCCTTCCTTGCAGCCTGAGTTGGGACTTATCACTTTTGAGCAGAGGCATCAGGCTCAGAGATGGCAGGGGCTCGCCTGGGACACCGCAGCTGACACTGAGTAGCAAAGCCGGCCACACCCCTAACCTGCTTGGGGCTGGGAGCCACCCTGGCAACCCTCCATCCACAGTCCCTCTGCGCCCCCCTTCTGCTGCCCCATCCTAAAGGGTGAGGCCTGCGCGGGCAGGGGCCAGGCCTTGGTCCCTACGTGTCCCTGGTGTCCTGCCCCAGGGCCTGGCCCGGAACTGGGGCCCCAGGAACATGTGTCAGACTGAAAAGAACCCACGTTTCTGCAGCTCCTTGCTCACAGGAGGCAGAGTAGCAGGGGCGTTCCAAGCACAACCTGCCATCCAAGTCTGTGAGATTCTGCCAGGAAAGTGCTTGGCACACGCCTGGTGCAGAGTAGGTGCTCAAAAACCAGCGGCTGCTCTGGCTATCATCCTTAGTAGCATCTCACACTGATGTTTCCTGCGTGCCCCGCACCGCTCCCCTACCCGCGCTTCACTGATGCTGTTCCCTCGGCCGAGGATGCCCTTTCCCTTCCGTGACGCAGGTCAGAATTTCAGCCAGGCCTCGAGGCCCTCGCTTATTTCACTGCCACCCTATAGTCATGGTGACATGTAGTTTCATAGTCACGTAGAATTTAGTTACTGTTATCACTAAGTCAGAGCAAGCATTAGTGTCTAGAAATGCCAGCGTGGTGCCTCCTGGCCCCTGGGAAGGGGGGCGAGGTCCCTCCTGGGCTCGGGGTCCAGCCTCTACCCTGCCTCCCACGTTCCCTCCTCCCGCCAAGCACCTGCTTGCAGAATTCCTCCTCAGCTTCAATCTCTTCTTCTTCTTCTTCTTCTTCATTATCATCGTCTTCCTCATCTTCATCGTCCTCAAAGCAGCCCACAGCATCCACGGTGATGAAGTGATCCTCATCTTGGCCGGTTACCTCCTTCTCGAACATCTTCAGCTGCCCGGGGCGGCAGGCCAGGGCTCAGGTCAGCTCTGGGCCGCCAAGATGCTACACGTCATCCACCCCACACCCCTGGGGGTCCCAGTTCCTGCTGCGCGTTAGGGCTGGGGTACAGCTCGACCTGCCGTGTGGCCTTGGCCACGTCTCTGTGCTGCTGGGCCCAGGTCCTCTGAGGGAGCTGTGGTTACCTCCTTGGCTTTGTCCTTGTGTCCCTGGGACTTTACATGCTCCACGAACTTGCGGGGGGTCTTGAAGTAGCGGCTGCAAACGGTGCAGAAAGGTCGCAGGGACTGTTTGGCGATCTGGGGAAAGGAGGGCAGGCCACCACATCTGTAATCAGCTGGCCACTCCCTGCTCCCGTACGAGAACATAGGCAAACATGTCCCCTCCCTGTGCTGCTGGCTCCGACACGGGATGGCAGATGGCAGCAGAGAGAAGCCAGGGAGAGCGGACAACCACCAAGGGGAGCCCCGAGAACCCCAGCGGCTGCATGGCAGGGCGGATGGTGCCCTGCCCACGCTGGACAGATGGGGAGACGGAAGCCCAAAGAGGAAGCATGGCTGAGTCACTGAGAAGCCACGCTTGCAGACACCAAGGCTGACGCCAACTTTGCGCAGACAGCCCACGTGGGTGCCCTCGCGGCACGTGGCCCCCGTACCTTGTGGTCCTGCGTCCTGCGATGCTGGATCAGGTCCCCCATGTAGTAGACCTGGCAGGTGTTGCACCAGCGCCTCAGAGGAGGGTCTCTGAAGGACGACAGACAAAACAAGCCCACACGATGTGACACTATGTTCTCGGAAAGACAGCGGCTCTCCCAGATGCTCCGAAAATGGAGTGCAATTCCAACAGGATCTTTTTAGGAAACTTACTAAAATGGTTCTGAGCTTCATCTGGAAGAATACTTACATAGGAACAGACAAGGAGACGTGGGGGAGAAATGAGAGTCAGAAGCATTTGGGATGCCAGGGGGTCACCAGGACAGTGAGCAACACAAGTGAGAACATCTGGCCTTGCAAACTCCTCTTTACCCTCCAGTTTAAATGCCCTGTGCTTCCCACAGCCGTTCTCGCCCCTCGCCCCATTCCTGGACCTGTCCCGCCCAAGGAAGCCGGGCCCCCATCTGAGGCCCCAAAGCGCCACGGCCACGGCATTATTCCCACTGCGTGGTCAGGGCCGAATCCCTTCTCCACCCGCCCTGGGCTGTGGGGAGGCCTGGGGGGCCCAGGACTCCACCCCAGAATCCCCGGACTGGCCCGGAGCTCCTGAGCGTCGGATGAGGGAAGGGCAGGCAGCTGGTCTGAAGCACCGCCAGGTCTGCCTGGCCTCCGCGATTCAGGGGGGCTGCCAACAGGAGTTAGTGCAACGAACCCCCTCCGCCTGAAGCTTGCTGAGAGTCTGGGCTACATCCGCCCAGTGTCCTTGTGTCATGAGCTCTGTTTTGACAGCATCAAGTTCATTCTGCAAATGCACCCCGGGCCCCTGTTCTAACTGAGGATTTGTGCCTTATCATGCATTCCCACCGCTGTCCCATGCTGTCAGTGGTTCCGCCACGTGGGCGAGCCTTAACCGATCTAACTGATCCACTAGTTTTCGATATTTTACATCATTTCCAATTAAATTGTTTCAGCATTACATTAACTTTGCAAGAAACATCCTTATGAGTCACCTTTCGCCGGTGCTGATGATCAACCCCCGCCATGGGACTCGTACGGCAGGGGGCAGGGGAGGTTTCAAGCGCAGAAACACACTACAAAGCCAGGCCGGGCAGCTCTTCTCAAAGCAAGGCCCGCGAACAGAGACACCGCTGCCTTCGGAGAGGGTGCCCCCCCGCCGCTCAGGGCTCCTGCGCCCTCACCCGCAGAGGGGACTTCAAGCTGCGACCCTCCGTGAGGGCTCAGGGCCGAGTCCGGACCCTGCCTCGGGGCCTGCCCATCCAGTGACAGGGTGTCTCCTGGCCTCCGCAGGGTTTGTCTGGTTTCAGTTCTGAACTAGCTATTTTGAAGTTGGGAGATTTCACATACCAATCCAGGTTTCAGGATTCTCCTGAAAAACCAGACTTGACGCTGAGGGGCAGCTGTCCCATGAGACAGAGCCCAGGTCCCCCAGGGTGTCCTGAGCCAATGCTGACTTGCTTCCCTCAGGGGCCTGCAGGCCTCTGTGACTGCCCGCAGGGTCACAGAATGTCCTCCAGCTTCTACCTTCCCACCCCAAGAGCCGGTCTCGGGCTCCAGGAGGGCTGACATTTCCGCCTGGCCCAGCACCCATGACCACAAGGGGGAGGCACAGGGTGACCTGGCCCTGGAAATCACACCCCTGTGGAGGGTCGGCATGAATGCCAGGGGAGGGGCCTCTGTGCCACCACCCACTGCCTTCCCATGTGGGTGGCACACTGTTCCTGCCCGGATGGAACCTTAAGAAGCTGTCTGGTTCACGAATCCCTGCATCAAACCCGTGGCAGGCCGTTTTACAGATGAGGAAAACTAAGGTCCAAGGCCACTCAGCTACTGGTGTGAAGAGGCCTCTGGGGCGGGCAATGCCTGACACAAAGGCAGACCTTGCAGATGGTTGTGCAGGGTCCCCCAGCCTGGCCTGGCCTGCCGGACCGCCCACCCGCCCGGCACCAGGCCCCTGAGACCCCGCACTCACTCGTCCTCTCTGTCCAGGACATCCCGGGGCACAGGCAGTAGGGACAAGAGGCAGGCCTGGCTCGTGCGCTGCATCTCCCCGAGCCGCTGCTGGTGCTGGGCCCCCGACATGTGGTCCTGGAACTCCTGCGACAAGAGGGAGGCAGGGATGGGTGTGAGGACCAGGCCCTGGCCTGTGACTTCAATGTCAAGTCACTGAATCCTCAAAACCACCCGATGTGCTGGGTTCTAAATGTTTCTTCATCTGACCCACGAGGAAACTGAGGCACAAAGGGTGAATTCACCTCCTGAGGTCTACACAGCTGGTCAGGGCCAATTCAATCCAGCTCTGCCTGACTGGAAAACCCTGCCTTCGGGGCTGGTCAGAGAATGTGTTCTGAGCAGATGCATGGCTGCCAGCAGGGCAGGGCTCATGGGGCCCCACGTGGCCACACAGGCCGCTGTGGACGTGGGCATCCCACACAGACCCCCCCACGCAACCTGCCCACCGCCCAGGGCCCGGGGGCGGCACCTGCTGGCTGCAGCAGCTGGTCCTGCAGATGTAGCAGAAGAACTGGAGGGCCTGCTCGGAGGGCGCGCCGGCGGCAGCGGGGCTGGCGGAGGTCGAGTCGCTGGAACGTGGCCCAGGTGTGACAGATACAGTGCTGAAGGCCCGGCTGTCACTGCTCTGCAGGATGGTGACCTTCAAGGAGCCCCCGGCACCCCATACCTGCACCAGGAGCAGGAGCAGAGCTATCACCAGCTGGGTGCTTATGGTGAGCCAGCCCCTGTACCAAATACCTATGAGCATCATCCCCTCAGGCCCGACAGCCCACCTTACAGATGGGGAAACTGAGGCTCTGAGCTCTTAGATGATTGCCCAAGCTCGCACAGCTAGGGGGCACTAGAGCCAGGATTCAAACCCAGGCCTACCTAAATCTAAAGCCCACCCACCCACACACGACAGATGGAGAAACTGAGACACAAAGAAGGGAGTGGGTGTGGCCACAATCCACCGTGGAGCAGAGCTGGGACCCAAGCCCCAGGACGGGCTGCCACTCTTCTCTCCAAAGAGCACCGTCCCCAACGTGAGGGCACTAGGGACTCGATTTGGGATGAGCAGGCTGGAAGGGACTCTTGTCACCCAAGTGCCCCCAGATCCTCAGAGCAAAGGCATGTGAAGGCAACGCAGCAGCACGAGAGTTTGGCGGACCACCGTCAACCCCACTCTGTGCTGCCCACAGCCCAGGGGGAGGGCTGTGGTCACGTGCCCCGGGGGGGGAACATGAGGGGGCCCTGAGCAGGGCTGGGGCAGAAAGAGTCTTCACGCTGCCACATTCGCGTCTCTACCCACCCTGAGCATCTCTCTGGCTCTTTTTTCACATTCTCCCACATCCAGGCCACTCGTCAGCTCCTCCTGGCTCTCCTCCGTGCTGACCTGGGTGCCCACCGGCTCCGGGGAGGCCTCCTCCAGGCCTGGAATGACAGACGCGCTGTTTCCCAGGGCCCGCCTCCCACCTGACCCAGAGGGACCTGGGCCGAAGGGCCACCTGCTGCGCTCACGGCCAAGGCCCTGAAACCTCTGGTGTGAATGTTCCCAAGCCCGGTTCTAGGTCTACCCCTTGGTCCCAGGCAGCACTCGGTCAGGGCTGGACAGTGCCAGGGGAGGAAAGGGGGGGTTGGGCAGAGCTGTCCCATCACTGGGCCAGCTGGGAACCGGCACTCACGCACCTGCTCCAGCTTCTACCGTATTGGGCGGTGTCTCCAGCACGGGAGAACGAACCAGAACGGGTGCTTGCTCCGATGCCGGCACCTGTGGCTGGGTCTGAGCCTGCCCCTGGGCCCGGTCCAAGGGCAGCACTGGCAACTGCACTGGAGGTTGCTCTGGCGGTTCCTCCAGTGGATGGACGTTTGCCTGTGTTCCTGCCTGGGCCTGCGGATACGTCTGTGTCTGTGCCTGCTTCTGCAGCTGCGGCTGCACCTGCCGCGGGGGCTGTAATTGTGCCTGCGGCTGCACCTGCGGCGGCACCTGTGGCGGCACCTGCTTCCATGGCTCAGCCTCCTCCTGCAGCTTCGGCGGCACCTGCTGCGGCACTAAGTGCTCTGGAGAGGTCTGTGTCTGCGCCTGCCTCTGCAGCTTTGGCGGCACCTGGGCATCCACTGGTGGCACCTGTGGCTGAGTCTGTGGCTGCACCTGGGCCTGCATCTGCAGAACCCGTGGCTGGAACCGTGGCAGGACTCGGGCCTCCAGTGGCTCAGGCAGCAGCTCCGGCGTCTGCGTCTGCTTCGGTGCTGTCATCCGGGCCTGTGGCTGGACCTTCGCCTGCAGCTGCCCTGAGGGTCCCTTCTCTGTGGGCTCCTCTGAGCTAGGAAGGACCAAAAGGAGATCAAACTCACATCTTCCAGTTGGCCCTAAGGGGATCCCGAGACAGGCAAAGACTCAGGTTCCGATCCTCACTCCACCACGTTCGAGCTGGGCACGTGCGCGACGCCCCCTTGGCTCTCAGGGCAGCAATTTCCCCGGAATAAATTGGCAGGCTCCCTCGCTGTCCCCACCACCACCACAACTTGCTAATATAAATCCAAGGCTGCTCGCTCTCTGCCCTCCCTGAGGTCCCAGGTGCACATCTATATATCTTCACCCCTCTGACCTGGCCACCTTGTTTGCCACCAGGTGGCTCAGTCACAGCGAAGACACCAGAATCTGTCTGGCCTGGGGCCCTCCCAGGTGAGGTGCAGAATTAGGTTTGACTTCCCTCCAAGCCAGAGGCCTGGCTCCAGCTCCCCTGAATGGTCCTGCCCCCACCTACACCCACCCCCTGCCTTTGCAGAAATGAGAAGACAGGGCTCCGGAGCCCCCGCAGGGGTCCGGCATCAATTACCTCTTTGACCGTTTCGCTGGAGGCTCAGTTGGTGCACAGGACTCTGGCTCAGGTGCTAAAGTGCGTTTCTCCTTAGCAACGTCATCTGGGCAGGGAGGCGAGGCTTGGTCTCGAATGAAGGGCAGAGGAGGGACAAGTTAGGCACAGACAATCTCGGGGAGATAGGGCCTGGGCTCACCCCCCACCAAGATCCCTGCCTGCCAGATCTGCCTCCATTACCAACCCCTCACCCACCCGCCGCACCCTGCATCCCCTCCGAAGGACCAGCAGCCTCCCTCACCTGGTGTGTCCACCTGGGGCTCTGCGGCTTCCTCAGACCCCTCTGCGGGGTCTGTCTTATCTTCCACAGGCATCGTCTGAGAAGAAGAATCCTGCTTCCTTTCAGAAACTGTTCTGGCCCCTGACCCCCCACCCTTGTGAATACGCTCCTGCCCGAGAGCAAAGGGGCCTGGGAACCTTGGGTGGGCCTGGCCCTACAGCTGCCAAGAGATGCTCTTAAACACCCTGGGAAGCGTGTCCAGGGGTTCCATCATGTTGCCTGACAGTTAAGTAAACCCAGTTTTGGGGGACACGAACCCTCCCCGGCCACCGAGCTATCTCCCGACACCTCTTCTCCATGAAGCAGACAGAGGGATCCTTCTCAAATGCAAACCTGGTCACGTCTCTTGTCTCAACCAGGCGGAAACCCTCCTGTGACTTCTCCGAGGCCTGGAGTGCCCCTCTTTCACCTGAGCCTGACACCGCCTACCCTCCCCCCTACACAGAATGACCTCTGCCCCACACCCACCCTTCCAGTCTCAGCTCTCCCCACCTCCCCCTCCCCCCTCTACATCCACACTGGTCTTCTCGCTGGTTCCCCAAAGCCCCAGCCAGGCCTTCACCTGGGGCCTCAAAGGTACTTCTTGCAGGAAGCCCTCCTGACCCCACAGTAGGTCCAGACCCCTAGCACAGGTCTCCAGAGGGCCTTGGGCTTCCCCACTGTGGCACTTTCCACAGTCTTAATTAATTGGTGGGAACATTATTTGCATTAGTGTCTTACCCTCCCTCCCCGACCAAGATCTCTAGGAGGGCCAGACCACTGAGTACCCTGCAGGGACTTACAGATATTTGCTAAACAAATGCATGGCTCCAGCTGTTTCCAGCCCCACCCCCCAGGAAACCCCAGGAGAACCCTCCCTTCCTCCCTGCAATAAGCCCAAGGAACCAGTACTGAGCTGGACCATGCACCACATGAGGACTCCTTGCCCTTCGGAAACCACCAGCTCTCACTTTGCACGACACGGGCACTGGCCTTCCAGTCAGGAGGCTCAGCTCCGGGTCCCTCTCGACAGCTGCGCAGCCCAGGGCAACCTCCACCCCACTCTGCGCCTCAGTTTTCCCACATGTAAAATGAGGGGGGTGGCTGGCTGGTGTGGCTCAGTGGATTGAGCACCAGCCTGCAAACTGAAAGGTCACTGGTTCGATTCCAAGTGAGAGCACATGCCTGGGCCGGGGGCCAGGTTCCCAGTTAGGGGTGTGCAAGAAGCAACCAATCGATGTATCTCTCGCACATAGATGCTTCTCTCCCTCTTTCTCCCTCCCTTCCCCTCTCTCTGAAAATGAAATCTTTAAAAATAAATAAATAAAATAAAATGGGGGGGGATGGTCGTAGACAAGACCATGTGAGGAGAGGCCCACTGGAAGGTCAGAGGCCACGACCCCTCCCTCAGGGGAGATGCCTCACCTCCCGGTGGGGGCTGCCCCGGAGCAGGCAGAAAGCGGGTACTGCCCCTACTCCAGGATGGAGCCTGGTGTGCGTGAGGAGCTGCGGGACGTCCGGGGACAGGACGGTCCCAGGGAGGACGGTATTCGCTTTGCAAGTCTCTTTAGTCTCTGCGCTGTGTCAGGGGGCCCTCCCCTCCGATGCTTTCACCAGCTGTCAACCCGGAGGGGCCAGGGTGGGGGCTCAGAACGTCAGAGAGCAACACTGTGGAGTTCAGGACTCGCCAGTGTCTCACCCCAGGGGCCTTCCTTTGACTCTGGTTTTAAAGTTTTAGCTAGTGATGTTTCCTTTTTACGTAACAGAAGAGGCTGATTCACTCAGAGCTGGCCCAGACAGCAGCCACCAGCCACGCGTGGGTGGCTTCTGAGCACTTGAAATGTGGCAAGCCGAGCCAAGATTTCAATATAAAATATGCATCAGATTTTAAAGGCTTAGTACATACACAGAAAAAGGAATGTAAAATATCCCATTCATTTTTTATATTGACTGAATATCGGAATGATAATTTTTAATATAGTAGGCTAAATAAAATGTATGAATAAAATTAATTCCACCTGCTTCATTTCACTTGGTTAACGTGATTACTAGAAAAATTAAATTGCATACATGGCCGCATTTTACTTCCACTGGGCAGTCCGTTTTGTTGTCACTGTTGTTTCTAATTGTCACCCGAGGACATGCTTATGGATTTTAGAGAGAGGGCAAGGGCCCTGGCTGGTGTGGCTCAGTGGATTGAGTGCCAGCCCGCAAACCAAAGGGTTGCTGGTTCGATTCCCAGTCAGGGCACATGCCTGGATTGCGGGTCAGGTCCCCAGTAGGGGGCTCAGGAGAGGCAACCACACATTGATATCTCTCTCTTCCTCCCTTCCCCCCTCTAAAAACAAATAAATAAAATCTTTTAACAAAAAAAAAGAGAGAGAGGGCAAGGGAGGGAGAGAGAGAGAGGAAGAGAAACATTGGTGGGCTGCCTCTTGTACAGGCACCAACCAGGGACCAAACATGCAACCCAGGCATGAGTCCCGACTGGGAATTGAACCAAGAGCTCTCGGTTTATGGGATGACATTCCAACCAAATAAGCCACACTAGCCAGGGCTGGGCAACGCTGATTTTAAGAACTGTCAGAGAAGCCCTGGCTGGTGTAGCTCAGTGGATTGAGCGCGGGCTGCGAACCGAAGGGTCGCCAGTTCGATTCCCAGTCAGGGCACATGCCTGGGTTGCAGGCCAGGTCCCCAGTGGGGGCCACGTGAGAGGCAACCCCACATTGATTTAAAAAAAAAAAAAAAAAAAAGAACTGTCAGAGTACACCTAAAACTAATATAGTGTTATATGTCAATTATATCTCAAATTTTTCAAAAAGAGAAATTTTAGGTAAATAATAACACTGGTAGTATTTGGACAGAGAAAGATCGCACCTGGGGTTCAGGAGTATTTGAAGTTTGGGAAACACTACATAGGTCCAATCAATGCCCTGCTTTTTTTACAGATGAAGAAACTGAGGCACAAAGAGGGGTGTGGCCTACCCAAAGGCCCAGTGTGAGTCAGAGTGGGAGCTGGGTTGGTACCCAGGCCATCCATCCCTCGCCCATCCCCATCTGCTCCAACCCAGCCACCACTCACCTTGTGATCGGGGGTGGTGGAGGGGGGTGTCCGGGCCTGTTTCGGGGGGGTCCGCCCTGAAAGCATGATCTTGGAGGGGTTTATGGGGACCCTGACAGGAGGGGGGCCCAGCAGGGACTGCTGAGTGGCCTGAGGAAAGAACTGCTGTAGATTTGGGGTGGTCAGCTGTGGGGGTGTGAGGCTGGGGGCTGTCAGGTTTGGGTTTGCCAGGTTGTAGCTGCGAAGGTTACCTGTGGGCAAGAAGATGGGAGAAGAGGGATTATAACTGGGGTTGGGTGATAGAAGCTAGGGTCAAGGGTCAGGCCCCCAAAGCACCATGGGAACATCACAGATAATTTCAAAAGGGACTCTTCCCACCCCAGGTCAGTCACTAGGGAGAAATGACAGCTGAGAGCCCAGTCCTACTTTGGGCATCGGTGGGGAGGGGCTTTAGGGCTGGTTTTCTGCTCTAGTGGGCAAGGCGCAGGACACTGCTCACCCACAGGCCTGCTCTGGGATGTGCCTTCCAGAACGTCAAACATCCAGCACGGGGCCCACAGGGAGAACCAGCAAGACGACTGGTCCCGGGAACAATAAGGCCCCATTCCGCCCCCTCCAGCTACCCGGGGAACCAGGCACTCAGTAAGCACTTCCCAGGCATGGCCAACCAGCTGCCCGATGATTGCTTTACCTACTCCCCACTGCCCAGCACCCGGGGGAACTCCTTAGGGCCGGGCACCCCATCAGACGCGGAAGCCCAGTGCTCGCAAAGTGTTTGAACCCTAAAAACCAGCTCCAATTCTTGCGCCAGGGCTGAGAGAAGCACAGGGGCTCAGGGTAGGGGTCAGACGCGCTGTGAGAGCTGGCTCAAATCCAGACCCCACAGCATAAGCTCTGGGACCTAAGCAGGTCAGTGCCCCCTTCTCCGGCTCAGTTCCCTCGTCTGTAACATGGGGCAACGCAGGGTCTGACTCACGGCGTTTCACGAGGATTCAATGAGATATACAAGTGTGCCTTGTATACAGTAAGCGTTCCATTAACATGAACTTATGACAAATACGTGCAGAGAGGGAACGCCCACCAGCTCTTACAATGAGATGAAAGATGGCATACTCCAAAAGAAAAACGACAAAGGACATGGACAAGTCACAAAAAGAAATACAAAGGCTTAACAGACCGTTATAAAATGTTAAACTGCACTAGCGCTGCAAGAAAGTGAACTGAACACGGAGGATATAGCTTCTTTTTGCCAACCGAATTAGTAAGTTATATGCATATATACGTATACATACATATATATATATATATATATAAAAAAGCACATAATACCCAATGGTGCTGTGGGCATGGTGAGACCGGTACTGTCATACGTAGCTGGTGACATTGCAAACTGGTCCAGTCCTTTGGGAAAGCAATTTGGCAATACTTACCAAGGGCCGTGAAACAGGCACCCCCCGACCCAGCCATCCCACTCTTGGAATTCATTCTAAGAAAATAGTCTCAAACATGACAGTCACCCCGGTGTTATTTAAAACAGAAAAAAAAAACCCCAAAACTGAGAAGGTTTAGGTAAACAAGGGCACATTCCGTCCAGTGGCCCATTAAACAGCCGCTGAAGAATCATCCTTATTAGAGACTGTCAAATTATATGATAAATGGTCATGCCCTTCTATTCAGTGAAAAAGGAATCAGATACAGTCTTTCACTTGCATCAAGAACCGCAATCGAGTACAAACCCCCGAGCTGGCGGCCAGAAAAAAATGGGAGGCAATACACCGAAGCCTTGGCAGGCGTGTCTCTTCCTCAGGAGGTGAGTGAATCTATATACAATTATTTTGGGTTTTCTTATCCTCTTTCTAAAATATCCCGTTCACCTGTGTTTGAAGAGTATAACTTTTTAAATGGGGGGGAGGGGGCAGGAATAGGTGTGTATAGGTTGGGGGTCCCTATGTGTGACTTTTCTTTCTCCACCCATCTACCTGCCGTTTCTTTTATTGTTGTTTTTTCATTGAATTTATTGGGGGACATTGGTTAATAAAATCACATAGGTTTTGGGTGCACGATTTTATCTGTCATTTCTAAGTCAGCCGCGTGGCCCTGGCAGGGCTGAAGGGCGACAACTATCACATCTGTAGTGAGATCTGGGCTCTAACTCTCCCTCTAATCCACACCTACTTGCTGTGCGACCTTGGGCACATGACCCCTCTCTGGGCCTCAGTTTCTTCATCTGTAAAATGGGATCGTGAGTGTACCTCCCTTTAGGGTTGTCAGCAGAGTCAAGGACTTGGGTTTGTGAAGGCCTCAGCCCAGTGCCCAGCCCAGCAAGTCACCCCTCCCCCGTGGGAGGGGCTGGGTCCAAACACGAGCTGGCCCTGGGGCCCTGGAGCCCTGGATTACTCCTGCAGGAGCACGTCTGGGATCAGACAGACCTGCAGGCTGCTGAGCAACTTAGGGACTTGCACCTCCCGGAGCCTCCGTGTCCTCCTCTGTAAACTAGGACGCTGGCAGCGGCTCCCTCTCAGGGATGCTGTGTGGATCTGCTGGGATTCAATGTGACGGGGCTGCTGGGAAGCTGCCACCAAGGTGGAATGAGAAGGGCCTGTGGCCATACCTTGCAACTGCTGCAGAAGCAAAGCTCTCTGAAGCACACAGCCATTGAGGAGCGAGGCTGAGTTGGTGCCCTGGAGATTCAGAAGCTGCTGCTGTGGCTGCTGCTGAGGGAGCCCCCTGTGTGTTGAGGGCAGTTGTCAGAGGGTTACTGGGAGAGTCAGACCCTCCTTGTTCCTTGAGACCCCTCACTTCCATTCTCTGCCCTCCTTGGGGGGAAGGGGGTCTCCAAGGCATGGACCTGAGTGGCAGGGCTGGAACCAGCCAACCCCGCCCATAAAGGGGTTCAGAGAACTCACCTGCTGATGGCCATGGGCAGTGAGGCCTGCGGTGGGGACTGCTGGAGGAGCTGCTGGAGCTGCAGCAGCTGCTGCTGCTGTTGCAGCTGCTGCTGGAGCTGCTGCTGCTGGAGCTGGTTGAACATGGTGGCTGGGAAGGAAGGGGAGTAAGACTGGGCTCCCCACCATGGGACCGGCCCGCTCTCCTCCCGTCCCCAGTCTCCCACCTCAGCCCCAGGGCCTCAAATACTGCTAGCAGAGCTTTACGCTCCCATCCTACCCAGAGCATGCCACATTTGCTCCCCGCCCCATCATTACGCCCCCAGGTCTGCCAGCAGCAACAGGGGTCAACCACCCTCTGCCAATTTCCCCCAAATCCTGCCGACCGTCCCGCTTCTAAGGCCCAACCCCGCCCTCCGCCTCTCCAACTCTCAAGGTTCCATCCTTCCAAGGGGAGCATCCGACCCCAATACACCTCCCCCTGCAGTCTTTCTCTGCGCGAACCGCTCACGAATTCCAGCTCTCCCCACCCACAGCCCCCTTTGATACTCCCACCCTCTCCCCTGTGCCTATTTGGTGTCAATAACAGCAGCACCCCACCCCAGTCGTCAGCCTTCCGCTCTCGTCTATGAACAAAGTAGAAGGCAGGCTCCCCGCTCGGCCCCGCCCCCCACCCCACCCCACCCGGCCATTCAACCCTTCCTAGGCAGATCACCTCCAGTAACCCCACTGCCGCGGAAACCCGCATCCTCCATTCTAGCGTCCCCTAAGCCTTCCGTCCCCGCAGGCGTCCTCGGCCCGCGCACCTGGCCTCTCAGCGCGGCTTCGGCCCAGGAACTGCACAGCCTCCTCCCCGCACACCCTCTGCCGTCGCGTCGCCCCCAGGGGCAGAGCGGGCCGCGCGCGAGCCGGGCTGCTCCGGCTCCGCGCTCCGGGGCTCCGGAGCTTCGGGGCTCCAGGGATCTGGGGCTCCCGAGGCTCCACCTGGGCCTGTCCGCTCAGCAGGCCGGTCTGCAGGCCAGGCCGGGCAGCGCCCTCTGGAGGACCGGAGGTTCCGGTGCCGCGGACCGCGTGGCGAGATCCATCTCCGCGTACACGTCACGCTGCGGGGGCGGCGCCCGCTCACCTGGTGCCGCGGCGCCTGCGGGCGCGACTCCAGACTAGGAGGGTGCCCTTGGCAAAGCAGACCCTCGGATCCCGGTCCTCTGCATCAGGAAGGGGCGGCTCTGAGCTCAAGGTCTGTCTGTCGCCGGGAGGGATCTGTCGTCTGGGAAGGACATCGCGGGCGACTTCGAGGAGGACCGTCCCCAACCGACCTCCCCGCGGCGACCACTGTCCCGCGATACGGGGGGCCCGCGTGGGGCTTAGGTGGGAGGGGGCGTGCAGTCGACCGCTGGACATTCGGGAACCGAGACCCGGCGAGACGGCGACCCGCATAACCTGGCAAAAGAATGTGCCCCAGAAAAAAGTGGGGAGGTCCATTTGAAAGTGTTTTGTTGCCGACTTGACTCAGCAGCGGGTGAAGAGGCCTGAGTCCAATGATAAAAAACGGCATTCATCCGGACCCTGAACCCGTCCCGCTTGGAAAGTCCGTTTAATTATGACTCTGCCCTGCATCCCGACGCCCCCCTCCTCCGACCCTATTCGGAGTCACTTAGCCAGACTGTCCGCGGTTACCAAATAGCAGTCCTGTTCCCTCTGCTGTTGCTCACAGGCGTCTGTACTGTTAACAGCTCTGGGCAATTCGCTCCCTTTACATTAAGCGCCGACTGTGTGCGGGCGGGGCGCACGGTGGCGCTAGGGACGCGCAGACCCGAGGCAGTTCAGGCAGCAGAGACTCCTGCGTCGAGCCATCAGCAGTCATGTGACAGATGCTGCCCTAAGGATCGGGACCCGCTCAACTGCAACGCCGCGGGGGTGGGGGGCGGCTAGGGGCGGGGTCAGCACAGGTGCCTAACTCCGCCTGGCCTTAGAGGCACGAACGTGGCTCAGAGTGGCCGGAGCGCGGGACAATCCATGGTCAGGGGACGGCCACGCCTTTGGGTGAAAGGGCAACCTGGATAATGGTGGCTTTGAAGGTTGGCCTGAGGAGTTAGGCTTTATCTCTGAAGAGCAGAGAGCGCTAGGGAAGTGTGTGACAGGATCACCTACTCCCCGATTATAAAACCCGTTAGGGTGAGAACCGAGACTGGCAGTGATCAGGGAAAGGAGAGCTGAGTCAAGACGCCCAGGCTTTCACCCAGGTCCAAGCTCGGTCCGGGTGCTGGCGTTGAGGTCTGGGCTTCAATCGGGGCTCCACTGCCCTCTGCCTAGGCCACCCTGGCCCTTGGGGGAGTCCTCTCTGAGCCCGGTTCTTCATCTATACAATGGATGTCCCCACCCAGAGGGTGTGACGGTGGTATTACATAATGTTTAGCACCGACACCTGTCATCAAGGCACCTAGCAAATTGCCAAAGTTAAAGGAAAACTAAAAATAATGTTCATGCTGGCGAAGGTAGGGAAGGCAGTGCCGGCTTCCTCTGCTTCCTGCTTTCTGGACAGCAATCAGCAAATTCTCCTCCTTGACTTGGTAACCACACTCGTAGGAATCTAGCTCAAGAAAATAATAGAAAGAGGAGTTTTTTAAGCCAGCAGGTGATTTATAAAAACATTATAATAGCTGTCTGGAAAATAATCAACTTTGAGGGAACGAGTAATAAATCATGGCATCTGCTTCTAAGGAATGGCACACTGCCACCAGACATTGTGTTTCCAGAGGACATTTAAACATGCACAGTACGGTAGGAAGTGAACTCAGCAGGTCACAGAGCTACGTACACATGCTGATCCCGGTTTCGGAAAGAATATATAGATGTGTACAGTGGGCTCATGGTGGGGGGAGGTTCGCTTTCTCTCCTTTCTTCCTAATGCGATCGGTTTGAATGACTTTCCCACGTGGAGGGAGTGAACATTTTTTGAAACGCTGACCTTGGCTCCCTCCTTGAAGACCGGACAAGACAGTGGATAGGAACACTCCGAGGACACGGCCTGGGGCTAGACTCAGGTTAATTGCTTTGAATCCATCCCTGGCAGGCAAAGTCCCCCACAGAACATTTTGGGGGAAGAAGAGGGGCCCCATCTCTGTGCTTGCCAAATGAAGTCTGAGGCTGCAGCATCAGTCAGAAACCCTTGCTTTGCCTCTAACTCAAGATGCATCTTTGTCAGGAAATAAACTCTTCAGCTAATGTAGATCTATGTCCAGACCTACTCTGCTTCAGGAATCCACCTGTCTCTTCCCGTGACAATGTCACATAGTGTGACTAGGATAGTTTGGGGATATATTTTATTTTATTTATTTATTTTTAGAGAGAAGGGAAGGGAGGGAGAAAGAGAGGGAGAGAAACAGCAATGTATGGTTGCTTCTCACATGGCCCTCACTGGGGACCTGGCCCGCAACCCAGGCATGTGCCCCGACTGGGAATCGAACCGGGACCCTCTGGTTCCCAGCCCGCGCTCAATCCACTGAGCTACACCAGCCAGGGCTGGGGATATATTTTAATGCCTGACAACACAAGCTCCTGACATTATGCTTTATAAAAAATGTCTTGCCAATTCCCATTCTCGTACATTTTTTCAGGTAAGTTAAAGAATAATTGTGTCAAATCTTCTCCCCCCCCACCCAAATCCCATCAGAATCTCCTCCGGTGTTGCATGAAATGTGCTTACACTGGAGACACACTGACATCTTTACCCCGAGTTTTTTAGTATAAGGACGAGGTGAATGAATGTCTCCATCTACTCAAGCCTTGTGTGGCATTGGGGTTTGCAGGTTGTTGATCTGGCGCCTAGACAGGATGGTGGCCGTGTCACTATTTCCCAACTTCTAGCCAGCTGTTGACTATGGTGTCCTTATCTTGTAACCAGCCACCTCTTTACCTGGCATTATATCTGCCCTCTGTAATGTCATGTGCCCCTGGATGGCAGAAAGCAGCTGCTGAGTCGTCCCCATGTCCTTGAGACCCAGCTCAGAGTTCTTCCCACCACCACTGCCTGGGGTTGCCTGGGGTCACCTGGAGAAGGTCAATTAAATGAATGAGTGAAGGAACGAGTGAATGACCCTGAGATGCAGTATCCTCCCTCCATCCCTGGGCTGGTATTACCCTAGCAGCTCTTCCCTCCTGGACATCCATGCCCATCACTGCACGGCCCCCTCGAGGCCACCAGCGCAGCACATGGACACAGGCAGTAGAATGAGCCCCCAACCAGACACATAGCTCAGAAACCCTGGGAACAGGCTGTGCTCAGTGACAGCCACAGGAACGACAAGAGGAAGAGAAACATCTCAGACCACATGCTTGCCATGTGGCCTCGCCAGTAGCTCTCACCCACTGTGCCTTTACCTGTGACTAAACATGGGAAGGCAGACAGAGAACAGAGGTAGGTGTGGCAGGGTGGGCGTTGCTGCTGCCCCGACCTTCCAGAGCGACCTGGGGCAGGGCCCCTCCCGACCTGGGACCTTAGCGTGGCCATCTCTGCCAACCATGACTGACCTGCGGGCAGGTAGCAGGCTCTTCCTCCTCCCTTCTGCTTACCAGGTCCAGTTGCCGTGGTCACCTTCTGTCCCCAAAGGAACCAAACTTTCCTTACGACGCTCTCCCTCGCCTCACTCCTCACCAGGCCACTTCCTGCCCCGTCTTCCCAGCTCGTTTCAAACATCAGGAGGCCTTCTCTGGCTGCAGGATATGTCCTCCAAGCTCTCTGTCTGCAGGGGAGCTGGGCAACGGGGAGTCCCCAGGGCCTGGAATTCCCACAAGCTCAGCCAGCCAGGGACTGTGCTGGCCCCCGGTCCAGGACTCCAGACCCTGCTCTCTGTCTCTTCCATAAATCCCAGTGTGTGTACGCTCCTTTGTCCTTCCCATCAAGAGGTGACACCGTCTGCTACTCTCACACAACTGCAGTTGCTTCAGACAGCACAGCGGTGGCAATGATTATTAATCACAGCACAGCTCTAATCATTCACTGTTCCGGGCACTAGCCTCCTGTTCTACCTAAATTACCACTGCATCGCCGAACCCTCCTGCACAGCCTGTAGTGGTGAGTTTGGTGATATTATTAGCTCCTGTTTATGCATGGAGAAACTGTGGGTCGGGAACATGACTTGCCCAAGGTTACTGGTTTAGAAAGTGGCAGAGGTGGGATTGGAACACCAGGCAGACCAGCTTCTGTGCTGTGCTCTTGACCCAAGTGCACCTAACAAGGGCACCTACCTTGTTCTGGGCTCACGGGGAGCTCCTCACTGTAAGACAAGGCAGTGCAAACACAGATGCCTGGACAACCAGGGACCGGCAGCCCTGGGGAAATCCTGGTGCTCAGCCTGCCGCCAGGCAGAGGGGGGCACTGTGTGTGCCCCAGCCTGGCGCAGCTGCTTCCGCAGCAGTGACCTTGCCCCAAACCGGGACAGGGGCCATTGCTCTCTGCTTGGCCCGTCTTTCCCCAGTGAATCCACACTCTAGCAGGACATGTCCCACATCTCAGTAACCTCTTCATCCCCCTATGTTTTGCTTGAGGTCTGGCATGAAGTAGCTGGCCACTGACCAATACCTGTTGAAGAGTAAAGGAACAAACGAACCCAAGGGGCCCGGACCCTCATCAGACTTACTGCCTAAATACGATTGCTTGACCCAGGAGCTGCACAATAAGGCTGCTGTTTAATTCAATGCAACCAGCATGTATTGAGCACCTACTGTATGCACAACAGAAACCCTATCAGAAGGGCTGGTGTGTGTTTTTTTAAATATTTTATTTATTTTTAGAGAGAGGAGAAGGGAGAGAGAAAGAGAGGGCAAGAAATATCAATGTGTGGTTGCTTCTCATGCACCCCCCACTGGGGACCTGGTCCACAGCCCAGGCATGTGCCCTGACTGGAATCGAACCGGCGACCCTTTGCTTCCCAGCCCGCACTCAGTCCACTGAACCACGCCAGCCAGGGCGGACCGGTGCTTTATGTGCATTAAAAATGTGCAGGTTACAAGAGCTGGTGTCCTGTAGGATAGAAACATGGAAGTTGGACTCCTACCCGCTCCGTTCACATCTTCACTCCACCACTTCCTGGCTTTGTGACTGTAGACTCTTCCTCATTAACCTCTTTGTGCCTCAGTTTCCTCCTCTGTCAAAAGAAGCGAATTCAAAACTTCTCCCTCCTGAGGGCAGAATCTCTCAGCACAGTAACCCGGCAGGGAGGAAATGCCCAGCGAACTTCCTCTTGTTCATCTGCCCAGCACAGCTGGTGGGTAAGGGTGCAGCAGCTGCAGAGAGAACGCTCCCTCTTGGGTGCTCAAAGTACATGGTCAACGCCATCTCTAAGACTCTCAGCCAACTCATTGGCCCTCGGGGCCCCCAGCTCCTCAGTGCTTGGAGAGAACCATCTGCAATCCTTTGGCCTCACCAAAATCTGAGGGACACTGAGGCCAGGGTAGATTTCAAGGTTCACTTCCTTTTCTGATTTCAGACCTTTGCTTATGCTGGAATCAACCCACTCGAAAGCCCACAGTGGCATTTCATTCATCCATTCTTCAAGTTCAACCCAACCATTCTGAGCAGACGAGGGAACAAAAAAACAGGACACAGCCAAGCAGTGGGAGACTACGCAGCCATGAACAAGAAACAAGACCATCCTGTCTGTTCTTACACTGAAAGACGCCCAAGACATGCTGATACTAAACAGTTGCACATAGTAAGATATATCAGAGTGTCTCTGACTTTGGTGCACACAGGAATCTTCTGGAGCACATGGTTCTTACTGAATTCAAGTATGGCCCTGCAGGCCATGGGAGGGCCTGAGATTCTGCACTTCTGGCCAACTCCAGGTGACGCCCAGGCTGCTGGTCCAGCGCTGGTGATACGGCAGTACAGGCGACACAGTACGATTCCACTTCTGTAGAAAACAACATGGAACAGAACGAATATATATGGAAAAGCCAGAGCATAAACACTAAGCTGTAACTAGTGCTTATCTCTGGGTGAGAGGATGAGCAGAAGCTCTCAAATGTTGTGTGAAGTCTGATTTTTTACAATACGTTTCACTATCCTAATTAGGAAAAACAACCCAGCCATGATGGCAGCCTCGAGGCAGACGTGTGCAAACGGCACCCCTCCCCAAATGAATGGCTCCGCTCCAGGCTTCACCTCTGTGCTTCCTGGTTCTCAAAGCAGAATCACGGGCTGGCTTGGAGCAGCTGCTCAGGGTGTGCATTGTGGGTCGTTGATGCTCCAGCTGTCGGGAGGGCTGTCATCTTTGGCACCCTCAAAGCAGCGGTTCAGTGAGAGTCTGCGGAGCGCCAGGCCAGGGCCGGCCCCTTCCCAGGCTTTCAGACCGATCATTGTCCCCATTTCCCAGGTTAGATAACGGAGGCTTAGCCACGTGGAGGGGCCTGGGCGACACAGCTTGTCTAAGGCCCAGGCCAGTCTCTTGGGATAGCGCCTGCCCATTCCCCTCTGCCTGCCTGGAAAACTCCTCTGCTACATGTCCCCATGTGTCACTCTCACTTCTTTCAGGTCTCTGCTCAAAGGTTTCCCTTACCACTACAATCACACAAGAGCAACGCTCCCCCTGCTCCCAGCCTACCCAGCTTTCTTGCTTCCCAAGGCATTCATCACCATGTGACAAAGTCATATTTATTAGCTTATTTGTGCTTTGTTTCTCTTTTTCCACTAGTCAGTAAGGTAGGCACATGTGGGTAGGGACTTCTTGTCCATTTTGTTCACTGCTTTATCTCCGGAGCCCAGTGCTTGGCTCAATAAATATGTATTAAATGGTTGAATAAATGACAGCTTCTGTGCTCTCCACCCCCCCCCCACCTTTTATGCACAGAAAATGATCCACTGTCCCCCAACAGCACAGGGGAGGCTGGCCTCCCTTTCCTAGCCTCCTTGTAGGGGGCCCAGATTAGGTTCCTTAAATGCAGAGGTGGATGGCCAGGCCCGGGGCTCCATGCGCTGTCTGTGTGAAAGGGATCATCAACAGGGTACGGCTGTAGGAGCCCTGGACTGGAATGCCGCTGTTTTACCACCACGCTGACGGGTTGCGACTGAGACTACTACTCTCTGTACTACTGCAGAAGTCCCAACTCTTCCAGAAACGGCCCTCTAAGTGTCAGAGCATCTGCACTTGCTGTTCACTCGGCCTGGCATGCCCTTCCCCCTGATCCGCCTGTGACTGGTTTCTTCTCATTATCTCGGTCTCTTCTCAAAAATCGCCTCCTCAGGACTGCCCCCCGCCCTGACTCCTCCCAGGCTAACGTGGACTTTTTTTTGCACCCACACATGTACCTCTTTTCACACCCTCTGTTTATTTCCTCCATGGCTCTTAGTATAAACTATTTTCGCTTTTACTATTTCATTTATCTGTTTGGTCATTTACTGTCTGTACCTACCACCTGGAGGTAAGATCAGTGAGGATGGAGACTTCGTCTGTCTTGTTCACAGTTGTATCTCCGGTACCTAGGTCAGGCCCTGCCTCCGGGAGGTGCTCAGAAGACTGGGGCCTTGGAGAAGGCCCATCTACTCTCCAAGCCTCAGTTTCCCTATCTGTAAGATGGAGTGAGGCAGCCACAACCACTGTCCTAGAGTCCTGGTACTAGGGGTGAGATCGTCACCCATTTCCAGAAATTATATCTTTGGTGCACCATCCGCGCGCCCGCAGACACTGCTCAAGCTCCCCGAAACCCGCAGAAGGAAAAAACTACAACCCCCATGGTGCCGCTAACGGCGCCTGCGCACGGAGGCAGTCCTGCAGCGCTGCGGGCGCCCTCTGGCGGCTGAAGGCTGCAGCGCTTCGCTCCGATCCCGGAGGGGCGGGGGGCCCGCGGCGCAGGCAGTCGAAGCGCGCGGCTGCAGCGGCGGAGCCTGAGCCGGGAGCCGGAGCCGCGGCCGGATCGCAGCCCGCGGGGCCCGCCGCAGCCATGGGCAACCGCGGAATGGAAGATCTCATCCCGCTGGTCAACCGGCTGCAGGATGCCTTCTCCGCCATCGGCCAGAACGCTGACCTGGACCTGCCTCAGATAGCCGTGGTGGGCGGCCAGAGCGCGGGCAAGAGCTCGGTGCTGGAGAATTTCGTAGGCAGGTAGGAGCAGTGCGCCCCGGAGCGCGGACGTCCCCACCTGAGTCCCCTGGGCCTCTTTCCCCGGCCCCGACGGCGCTGCGACCTCGCAGCCCCTAGCGCTGCACCCGCGGACCGCGGCCCCCCACCCTGCCTCCAGCCAGAGGAAGGCGGCCCTCCTCCTTCATGAGAGCCCCTCAGGGGCGCGGCGTCCCCAGTTTGTCCGAAACGGCGTCAGGCCACCGGCCACGGCATCACGCCCCCCTCCTCCACCCCATCCTTTAGGGAAGACAGCGCTCAGCCAGGAGACCCTTGCACCGGGTTGCCTACCCCCCACCCCCCACATGGGCACCGAGGGGCCTGCATTACTCAGCGCCTGCCTTCGACTCCGCGAATCCCTTGGAGGGGCAGCACCCCCGGGGCAGTGCTCTACGGAGGACACCCCTAGGCTCTACGGAGGACAGCTCCCTCCCGCTATGGGAATTCCTGGACGGCGGCAGGGGACACCCCCCACAGCCCCAGGGGGAGGACGGAGCCCGTGGGCCTCGAGGACCAGGCGCAGCCTCCCTCCCTCACACACACACCTCTGCGGCTCCGCCGCCATCCGTGCGCAGCGCGGCGCTTAGGGGGAGGCGCAGGCTGCAGGATGAGGAAGGGAAGGGGGGTGGGGGAACGCCGCTTCTGAGCCTCATCTGAGGAGCCAGCCCTTTGCTCCGCCGCCGCCCCTGGGTGGAGGGCGCCTGTCAATGTCGTTCTCCCCTTGGCCTGACAGAGGGATTGTAATGGAGAGAGAAGGCTGCGGAGGGCAAAGATGACTAAGACAGGGAGGCAGGATGGCGGGGAGGGGGGAGCCATTTGCAGAACCTAATCCCCCTCCTGCTTCTGATCCCACAAGGCGTTGGGAGGGCCAGGTGGCAGGGAGAGGGGAGCAACCGCCAAGACAAAAATGGTCCCGGGTTTGAGGGGCAGCAGGGTCGTGACCCCTACGCTCCCCCAAGAAAGGGGAGGCCGAGATGGCTTTGGGGTTGCTGAGGAGAGAGAGGGGATGACGCTCTTTCCCAGGGCTGGAGAGCTGGAGGGGGGGCTGGGCAGCCTGAGGGAGGGGCTGGTTGATATTGACCTCCCTCCCCATTCTGTCCTCTCCCTCTCTCAATCCCCAGAAACCCTAGCTTCCTTCCGATGACCTTCAGGGCTAAGGAAGAGACTGGCATGTGGGAGAGGGAGACAGAGGTCCCTCCCTCTGAGGGGCAGCAGTTCTGGGGAGAGACATCCTGGGTCCAAGCCAGGTTCCGCTGTGAAGCCTTAGGCCAGTCACTTGTCCTCTCTGAGCCTCAGTTTCCCAATTGGGCTATGTGGTTGTTTCTGCCTCTTTTTTTTTTTTTTAAGATTTTATTTTTATTTATTTTTAGAGAGAGGGGAAGGGAGGGAGAGAGGGAGAGAAACAGCAATGTATAGCTGCCTCTCACATGGCCCTCATGGGGACCTGGCCTGCAACCCAGGCATGTGCCCTGACTGGGAATCGAACCGGGACCCTCTGGTTCCCAGCCCGCGCTCAATCCACTGAGCCACACCAGCCAGGGCATGTTTCTGCCTCTTTAATGACCTGGGAAGCCCAATGCCAACTGTGGGAAGGTGGGTGGGAGGGAAGGGTCCTGACTGGAGCAATGTGTCCGTGGGATGTTGGAAAGCCACTGTGGGGGTGGCCGGTCCATCTGGTCAGCAGAGGAGCGGCCGTCTGTCTCTTGGGGATCGGCCTCCAGAGAGCCCGCCTCCTGCTCACGTGACCCCCAGAGCTGCAGAGACACAGGCACGAGACACACAGATGGGCCCCTTCCCCATTGCCCAGCAGTCAGAGTGAGGGGGTGAGGGGAGCCCTCCAGACGACAAAGCCCTGAGGCCTTAGTTCCCTAAATGGCACTCATGGACACCCAGCGCGGCACAGCGTGCAGACCACATCCCTGCCTCTCTCCCCAGAATGTCTGCTGAGCACATGCTCTGGGCCAGGCTGTGTGCTCTGGGCAGGGGTTTGGAGGGGCCGGCCACCTCGGCTACTGTCCACTGAGCCCGCCCCACATGCCCGTGCCACGATCCACAGGATGGCCCGCGACGGCCCCTTGAGGCAGGTGCCCACCCTGCAGCAGAAGCAGCAGAGATGCTGAGGTTAGGCGCCTTGCCCAAGGTCACACGGCCAGGAAGGCCTGCAGAGCCCAGGTTCCTTGTGTTGACCCGCACAGCCTCCGAGAGCCAAGCCCCGCACTGGGCACTGGGGTGGATGTGCAGGTGTGCGGACCTCCGCTTTCGCCACCTGCGGGGTTGGGACAACGCCAACAGCTGCTGCCCTACCTTCCTGAGACAGGAGCCGGTGGCCGGGGGTGGGCTTCAGTGAGTCCGAGGGTGTAAAAGCCCTTTTGTAAACACAGGGAGGGAGAGGCTGTTAGGTTTGGGGGCCATGTGTCAGGGAAGACCCGACCCCTGCCCTCGTGGAGTTCACTGTCCAGCAGAGGGAGGTGCCAGCATTTGGCAGCACAGCAGGCCAGCACGACCACAGCTCTGCTCCTGGAGCGGTGGGCCCCTCGCTGCCCTCTGCTCCCCCGCGCCCTCCCTCCGGTGCTGGCCCTGCAGGAGGACGTGCCAGGTGTTCAGATGCAGGCCCAGGGTTGAGCAGGTGGAGAACCGAGGTTCGGTGGAGCCCCAGCCAGCCCTACCTGCTGCCTCCTACCTCCTGGGCTCCCTCACCTCTCCATCTGACTGGGTCCCCAGGCCCATCTGCATGGTAACCGCAGCTCTGCCTGCTGGGGCTTCCCAGGGGTCAACCCCCCCAGGGAGGGGAAGTGGAAAATGCATCAGAGGAAGCAGAGGCTCCCGGGCACCTGGGAGGACCCTGTCGTCGGCTCCATGATGGGGCTGGCCCAGCAGCTGCCCGGGACCCTGCTAGGACTTGTCTGGGTCCATGCTGCTTCTTCACCCGCTTTGTACAGAAGGGAACAGTGGGGCTGGCTTGTGCAGTCACGCAGCTGACAGTCACGGAGCACCCAGAATGTCTCTGTGCGGGGGGTTCTATGGTAGAAAAGACAAAAGCTGCATTCCAGAGAGGAAACTGGAATCGCGAACTCGGAAGCAGGTCCGTGAGGGCTGTTGGAGAATGTGGTCGATGCGCGGGAGGGGAGAAGGGCTGCTGTCCCCAGGGAGGTCAGAGAAGGGGACAGTGTCTGAGACGAGAACTAGGGGGTGAGAAGCCACGTGACTAACCCAGGAGAAGCATTCTGTGCCGCGGGACAGCGAATGCAAAGGCCCCGGCCAGCAGCACACTCGGTGTGTCTGGAGAGCAGAGAGGAGCCACTGTGGCCGGTGTTTGGTGAGCAGAGAGGACATGGCATCCGAGAGGCAGGCAGGGCCCGGTCTCCCAGGCCCTTACACTGTGGTGAGGAGTTGGGCTTGTTTTCATTATTACCAGAAGCTTTCAGTAGTGGCGTGACTTGGGGAGGGGGAAAGAGAGGGGGCAGGAGACAGAGGCAGAGGCCGCTGTGGCGGGCAAGGGGGGAACGGGTCGTGGACCAGAGTTTAGCCGTGGGGAGGGGAGTGGTGGGCGTTGGGACGTATGTTGAGGAAGGCCCCACAGACTTGCCTGTGGATGGGATGTGGAGGGCGAGGGAAAAGGGATTCAGGGCGATTTCAGCGCCGCTGACCCGGCTGGGTGTGGGCGCCACTCAGGGAGTATGGGGAGCAGGTTGGGGGCGGGGAGCAGGGTAAGGTCGGGGGTTTGGGTTTGAGCACGTGGAGTCCCAGGTGTGAGGTGGGCAGTGTGAGAATGCAAGCCGAGGGCTCAGGGGGATGGCGGGCCGGGAATATAAATTTGGAAGCCGTTCTTATAGAGTAGATGAGATCATCCCGGGGATGTGTGCAGACAGTGGAGTGTGCGTGGGCCCCCGACACCCCGGCATTTCATGAACAGATGCCTGGGGCTCTGGGCTCCACTTTGTCTGACTCCAGCTGCCTGTCGGTTCCCCGCCGTGCCCGTCCAGTGCCAGGAGTGGGGTGTCCTGGGACAGGCTTCCAGGCTCAGCACCCCGGCCGCGCTCAGTCTGGGACCCAGGCAGCTGGGGGTGTGGGGGTGCTGAGAGCTCCGGCTCCGGGATCAGACCGGGATTCGTAGCTCAGCTCTGCCACTCTGGGCCCACTCGGCTATTTCCTCATCTGTAAAATGGGGATAATAAGAGCTCCTCCCTCGTGGGATTGCGGGGAGTGTTCAGAGAGTGCCCGTGAAGAGCTCTGGAGGCGGCCTGGCATAGAGGAGGTGCCTGTTCTTCTCCATGCAGGATGTGGCAGCCTGGGAGGCAAGGTTTGGGGTTTCCTAGTGTCTTCGCTTAGCCCTGCTCAGGCTCCCTGCCTCCTCCCAATCGCCCTGCCCCTCCCTCCACATTTTCATCCCAGCACGGACTGGCTGGCCTCTGGCCTCTGAGAGCCCCTCTGGCTTAGCCCCAGCCCTTCCCATGGTGGGCAGCTCATCCCCACTACTGAGCTCTATCTTTCCCCCCGAACACTTTGAAACACCTTAGTGGTCCCATTTCTCAGATTTGGACACCGAGGCCAAAGAGAAATGGGGGGAACCGAACCGCTGTGGCCCGACGGTCACTGACCCAAGGGGGCAGTGGGAACTGACGTCTCCTTGGCACGTGCAGCACAGCAGGCCCCGAGGACACAGCTCTGCACAAGCCCGACCCATCCCTGCTCTCGGGGGGCTCACAGCCAAGCAGGACAGACAGACACTAAATCACACAAAAAGCTCTGCTGAGTGTTTGAAGAAGGGCAGGAGGAGCCTCGTATTGAAGGGAGGGGTTGTCAGGGGTCCAGAGAAGGCCTTGAGCAAAAATAGGACTCAGTTAGGCAGCGGAGCTGCCGCATTCCGGGTGCAGGTCGCACCTGAGCAAAGGCCCAAGGAGCAGAGACCGAAACGGGACCAGGAAGGTCAGGGAGGAGCTAGTGGCTCTGCGGGACACCCCACATGCTCAGAGCATGCCCCTGCCATGTGCTGAGCCAAGCCCGTAGCTAGATTCGCGTGCCCAGCCTCAGCCAGGGGACATCTTCCCCAAACCCCCGCCCCCTCCAGCAGAGCTGGACATGAAAGGTGACTCTGGCAGACGACAGATCAGCCTCTGCATCTGATCCTGGCGCCAGGAGAACTCCCAGGCCTTGGCTGGGGTCAGAGGGTCAGAGCCCCAGGGGATGGGATGCAGGCCAGCCGATACAGAGGGACAGAGCAGGAGCCAGGAGTGGAGAAAGCAGCCACAGGCAGTGTCCTCAGGCGTAGGACAAGAGCAGAAACAGAGGCACACCTGCCACATGTCTAAATATTCCAGTCATAGCTAAGGAATCGTCAAGGACAACACATTCTACCCTCCAATCTTGACAAATACACCTTCATAACAACCTGGCAGGCTGGTTTGGATTTTTTTTTTTAAAGATTTTATTTATTTATTTTAGAGAAAGGGGAAGGGAGGGAGACAGAGAGGGAGAGAAACAGCAATGTATGGTTGCCTCTCACATGGCCCTCATGGGGACCTGGCCCGCAACCCAGGCATGTGCCCTGACTGGGAATCGAACTGGGATCGTCTGGTTCCCAGCCCGCGCTCAATCCACTGAGCTACACCAGCCAGGGCTGGTTTGGATTTTTTAAAAATATTTTGTTTATTTTTAGAGAGGGGAAAAGAGGGAGAAAGAGAGGGAGAGAAACATCAATGTGTGGTTGCCTCTCGAGTGCCTGCAACTGGGGACCTGGCCCGCAACCCAGGCATTTGCCCTGCCTAGGAATTGAACTGACAACCCTTTGGTTCCCAGTCTGGTGCTCAATCTACTGAGCCACACCAGCCAGGGCTGAATGTTTTTTAACCGATCAGTTACTTAATTAGATTCTTCGTAAGAAATTTAGAACAGCAGTGTGTGAGGCCAAAGCCCACTGGTGAGAGCAAGCACAGCGTCGAGGGAGCCCTGGAGCTGGGGGGCAGCTTTGACTTTTCGCAGAGTTTGCGAGCCCATGGCTTTCTGGTCACCCTTGTGCTGCTCTGTGATCTCGCGTTTCTGTCAAAGATCTCACCCTCTTGGCGTCTGGACATGCGCAGTTTCTTCTGCAGCATCAGGGAGATGTTGGGGATGTTCACACCGTCGATACCAATTTTGGTGGAGGTGGCAATGTCAGACTTCTGGTGCGTTCTATGCAGAGGAACTAAATAAAGGGACAGAGGTCCAGTCGCAGGTGGCAGGCCGCTGCTCAGCTGCTCCAGGAGAACCAGCCTCCGGCCTCAGCGAGGACGGTCGGAATGGCCCGCCGACCGAGGTATTTCTGGCCGCGGCTCAGCGTCTTTCGAGGCGCATCTCCCGTAGAATAATATCCAGGCATTTGCGAAGTTTTACCACTGAGGTGCCACCATTCTTGTCCCACCAGTTGGCTTCGTGACAGGAGCAAGAACTTCCTCCTTCTTTCTCTTTCCAATTCTGGATTTAGCCGCTGAAGACATCCCCTTGTCCGTGGCCTTTCGGGAATACACAACTGACCGGGAATATCTGCCAATTCCTCGGACGAGGCCAGGGTTTCGGCTGCAGTGGCGCTTCCCCTTCTTAGGCATCTTGGCCTTGAGGTGACCCTTCTTAACCCTGCCGCCAGCATCAGCCTTCTCGGCTTCAGATTTCTTCTCCTTGGTATCCAGCTTCTCAGTTTTTTCATCTGCCATCTTGCAAGATGGGAAAAGCTGGTTTAGAAGTCAGAATTTCAGGCTCCTCGAAGTTCCACGGCAGGATATGGAGGCTGCCCCTGTCTCTTCCCATTCCATCCAGTACACAGGGAGCCTCCTGGGCTCGTATGTGGATACCCCAGCCCTCAGATCCCAGCTCCATCTAGGACCCCAGAAAGGACCCCCTCTTGACCCCGGGCCTGCCTCCCAGCAGTGAGGACAGCCCACAGGAAGCCTGGGAGGGGTGCAGAGGCCCCCGCTGGGCACCTGCCTTGGTCCCTGGGGACCCCTTGCTCCGTGGACTAGGTCCCAATTCACTGATGGAGAAACTGAGGTTTGCAGCAGGGAAATGATTTAGTGGTGGAGCTGAGAGTCCTGCGCATCAAGCTGCTGGTGATAAGAAATACCCAGACCTAGCTCCGGATCGAAGGGCGGGAGGTGTCCACAATGCCCTGTCCAGTGGGTAGAGCTGCCACCTAAGGGTGGGGGGGAGCCCAGCGCGTGTGGGCCGGTGAGGGGCACCTGACCCCATCTCTCTGAGCCTCAGTCTCTTCCCCTTTGAGATGGGGAGACTGGCACTCTGGCCTCACACAGCCCTGCAAACATTGGTCTCAAACAGCTTTATTGGGGTATAATTTACACACCAGAAAACTCACCTGTGTTAGTGCACAACTCAAGGGTTTGGAGTGTGCTTACCGAGTTGTGCAACCATCTCCAGAATCTAATTTTAGGACACTTCTGTCACCCCAAAAGCAACCTCGTGATGAAGCAGATCTGACAGCACCTGGCGGCCTCCATGGCCGGCCGTCTGCCACCCACCAGCATTTGCCGTGATTATCATTCTTAGTGACAAAGTGTTTGCCGTGGGGACCCCCAGGGGTGGGGGTGGGGGTTGCTTTGTATTTTAAAAACATTTTATGTGTTTTCTGAATATTTTTTATTGAATTTCTTGGGGTGACACCGGTTAATACAATTATGTAGATTTCGGGGGTACAATTCCATACTGCATCATCTGTCTACTGTATGGTGTGCTCACCACCCCAAGCCAAGTTCCTTTCCATCACCATTTATTCCCCTTCTGAGTATTTTTTAAAGGGAGAACATAAGATTTTTAAAAACTTTTTATAAAAGTTTATTCTTAAATGCACAGCGGGCTCCAAGACAACACTTCATTCGAGTTCCTTCTAGCTATAGGTGGCGAGAGGTGCCATGACAGGGAATCCAGGTGTTCAAACAGGAATGGGGCTGAGGGTCACTGTGACTGCCCCAGGCACGAGGGACAGCTCACTTTTTGCCGGATTTCTTCATTCCCCCCGTGGCCAGGGGCCCTTCCCCTGCAGCCTCCACGTTTACCTCCTCCAGTTTCTTCTGCTCCTCTTTTCGCTTCTGCTTGAATGCCTTATCCTGTCCCTCTCCTTGGCCTGCTTCTGGGGCCGCTTCAGGGGCTTCCTGTCACTACCTTCCCCAGACCTTGCTACCGGAAGCCCTAAGATTTTTAAAGTAAGGGGCAAAAGAGAAATTGATTTCCATTTTGACAATATAAAGTCATCAAAACTCAGAAGGAAGGAGGGAAGAAAGGCAAAGAAGATAGGCAGGAAGGATGGAAAGATACAGGAGAAAGAAAGATCATAGATTTCCTTCAATAGAGAAAGTAGCTGTTGTGGAGAGAGCCCCAAACTGGGCGTCCAGAGCCCTGGGTACCACTCTGTCCTGTGTGTGACTCCGTTTCCTGGACAATGAAGGCGATAGTGGGAAAACGAGGAGCTCGTCTTCAAACCATCCTCTCGGCCATCGGGGGTGCCGGGAGTGCCCGGGACGCGCCAGATCCATGCTGGGTGCTGGCGATGTGGCAGCAAACAGGACCAGCCCAGTCCCTGCTCAGGACAGCAGAACCTCCGGGAGAGCCAAAGCCAGGACTGCCCTGAAATGCTCCAGCCACTGCTGGAAGCCCATGGGCTGTGTGCTGTGGGCGCGCCGGGGCCTCCCGGGCCGCAGGAACAGAGAGGGGCTTGTTGCCTGGAGGAGCCTCACCTCCTCCCAACTGTGTTTCTTGGCCCACCTATGTGCTCGCCTCCGCCCTGGCTCCTCAGAGCCCGCCAGGCCCCTTGCCTCCCACTTCCAGGGGCAAGATTTGGCTGGAAACACCCTGGCCCACCGCCCGCTCTTCCGGCCAGCCCCTGAGAGACCCACCTCCTAGCTCCCTCCCTGCTGTACCGTTTGGTGGCATGGTTGTGGGAGCCCACCTGTGTTCTCAGCTTGCTCAGCAGTTCAAGTGATCATAATTTAGCATCCTAACAGCTACCATTTACCAGGCATTAACTTATACAGCCCCCAGCAACCCATTTCATTGGTGTGGAAACTGAGGTTCAGAGAGGTATGGTCATTTAAGCCACCCAGCTCCTAGGCAGCAGCTCTGACATCCAATGCCAGGCCAGTCTGACATCGGAGCCCAGGAAATAGGAGACTTATAAGGATGAGCGCCGCTGGGTACACGCTGGACCAGGCACGAAGCTCTCTGACATGGTTGGCATTCAACAGGACCTGGAACCAGGGTCCCTGAGCTCTGGGCCTGGATCTCAGCACCAGAGCAGCGGTACCTTTGGTATACTTTCCCCAAACCCCTCTGGGGGTGACAGTGACAATTCAGATGGGGAGTGTGTGGTGTAAGGAGGTCCTGAGAGGTGTTTATTTCCTCCTCTCTGTGCATCAGGCTTGAAGGCGCCACTGCATATGGCCAGGCACGGCCTCCCTGGGAAACCACCATCTGCCCAGAACGAGTGGGGAGAGCTGGCATGCCACCATCCATCCCGCCCACACGGCCACCAGGGCTGGTGGGCCCAACGCACTTTTCTCTGGGCACCTGTTCTGTCCTCCCTCGGGCTAGCCAGACGTCGGGTGGGTGGTGCAGGGGCGGCACTGGCTGGAGGCTGAATCAGCCCCGAGTCCCCAGCGGGGAGGCGACAGGGGACACTCAGAGCGCTGGCGGACAGTGTGGCCAGGTGAAAGGCTGCAGCTGAGGAGCTGCTAAGCCTGAGCTGTGCTGCCTCCTTTGAGTGTTGTCTGAGCACCTACTATGTGCTGAGCCTGGGCCTGGCACAGGAAGCTGGCCAGGAGAGAGGCTCTCCCGGTCTAGACACAGGAACCAGCAGGCACTCCTCTCTGACTGTCCAGGCATGGGGCTGAGAAACGGGCCTGGGGTCCCACCTCTCCCATCACTCCAGCCCCACAGCTCCCTGCCCTTCTCTGGGAGTCTGTCCCACCCTCTGGACAGTGACAGGGGAATGAGACATTCTCTGAAAGCTTCTCCTCCTCAGTGTCCATTGTTCCCGCCCACCATTTCGCGGTCAGCATCCTGAGCTCTGATTCAGGGCCCAGAGGAGGTGAGGCAGAGGGTTCTTCAGGGTGTTGGATCCCTTGCTGATAATCTTCCTAGGGAGGAGGCTGCCGACGGCAGGCTGTTTCCGCAGGCCCCTGGAGCTGCTGAGCACCTACTGGGTACCCAGCACCAGCTAAGCTCTTTCCGTGGAAAGGCTCTGTGAACTCTCCCGCAGTAGTACGTGTCACCTGGTTTAGATGATGCTGGTTCACAGTTGAGGACTGGAGACCCAGAGAATGAAGCAACATGCCCAGGGGCACCAGGCTGCGGAACAGCCAAGGGGGAATTCGAACCCAGAGCCTCTGCCTGGCACGGGTTCCTAACCACTAAGCCAGTGATCCTTAAACTTGAAAGGGAACATGGAAATCATATGGGGATTGTGTGTAAAACTCAGATTCCTCCTCCCCTCCCCAGCACCGCACCCCACAAAATTTGAACCCCACATGTCTGAGGAATGTGCGTTTTAACAAGCTGCCCGGGGAATTCTGATGCAGGCCTTGTGAGGGCCTCACTCTGAGAACCTGGGCCATAGCAGAGATGGGGCCCCTCCCCATCCAGGCACCCCTGTCCCCACCCTGGCCCTGCTGGTCTGCTAAGGGGCTCGGCTCCCACACATGGCCCTGCCCTCTAATCTCCTGCTTCCTATAAGCTGCTTGTCCTTTAAGTAGTCCTGGAGAGCCAGTGACCTGGGGCAGACTGGCCCAGACCCCTGAGCATCCCCTTTGGCCTAGTCCTGGGCTCCATACACCCTCTGTGTGGCTTTTCTCAGGCCTTCCCCGCTGCCAGGGCTGAGTGGCCCGTCTGAGCAGGGGGAGGCCTCTCAGGGAAGATCTCCAGGGAAAGTCCATGTCTCTGCACGGGGGGTTCTCTGTGGGGAGTCCCATCCTTCCCAGCCCCTCTTAAAGTTCCCATGGCAACCACTGTTGCCGTGGTATCGCTGGGTGCATAGCTAATGGGGAAGAGGGTGGACCCCAGGCCCCCACACTGACCCTAAGCTCTGTAAAAACAGATGTCCTATCTCCACAACGCTGGAAGATCCCAAATACTAGGGAGTCGCCCTCCCAAAGGAGTCGGTGAGGGATGGGAGAGATAGAGAGGAAGCGCCCCCATCCCCCTGGGTTAATCACCTCCTTCTCTGTGCTGCCTGGTGTGTCTCCTTTCCAGCACATGTCACACTGCATTGCATTATCTGTTTATTTGTCTGTCTCTCCCACCACACCGTGAGCTCCTCCGAGTGGGAACTGTCTGACTCATTACCTCCCGTCGCCAGGGCCCAGCCCAGGACCTGGCGCAGAGCGGCTGCTCCCAATATGTCCTAGACAGAGTTTAGCTGAATGACATAAAAAGCCACGTCTGGCTTCTGGAGTTTAGTGAGCAGCAGGGATTGACGGGGAAGTTCCCAGGCTGTAGGGTCCCACAGACACTTGGGTGTGAATTCTAGCCCTGCCACCCCTAACTGGGGGACCTTGGATAAGGCACTCTCCCTCTCTGAGCCTCAGCCGCCTTGTGTGTGAAATGATGACTTCCATGCCAGAGCACTGTTTCGAGGCCTGGGGGACTCAGTCGACATTATGAAGGGCCTCGTGCCGGACACTGGGGTGCGGTGGTGGACAGCAGCATATAAGCCCTGCCCTCTGGAACTCACAGTCTTGCAAGAGTGAAAAGTGCGGGCCTTGCATCGAGAATGAGGAATAAACGCAGGATTTCTCATCCTTCTCCTTCCCCCTTGAAGTAGCTGACTCCGCCCCAGTAGCCTCTGATCTCTCCAGAGGACGGGCAGGTGAGGACAGGAGACAGAGGAGGCCTTCCCAAGGCTCCAAGGGGAGACCTTGACCCCGGGAACCCAGGACTCTCTGTCCTCAACCCTGGGGTGCAGGAAGCTGTGTGTGTCCAGGTCAGGTTCCGAGCTGGGGCAGAAGACGGGGGTTCTTGCTAGGCTCTGGCCCAGCCCTGTGTGACCTTGAGTGTGTCTTTGCCCTTCCTGAAACTCTATGTACCTCTCCATGAATGAGGTAGCTGAGCAGCTCTTCACAGCCCCGCAGGCTCCAGCCTGCTCCTCCCTTTCCAGGGCCCTGGGGATCCCATGACTATGGGTTCCGACAGCTTCATCCCAGAGAGGCCTCCACCCTCATGCTTAAGCCAGCCTGGGTGGGACCATGGGGTGGAGGGGGTGGGGAAGGGAAGAGCTGACAGGGCGGAGTGAATTGGCACCCCCGAGAGTTAGCCCAAAGGGCTGCTTAGGTGGGCATCAGCACAGGCAGATGTCTGCGGTACAGACATCAGGTCTGGGGGCAGGGGGTGATTTGGGGACCCCTCAGTCCAGTTCTTATAGGGAGCCGGGTTTACATGGGGCTGAAGGCCAGGACGCTGTCACTGCAGAGTCAAACAGATCTGGGCCCAGGGCCTGCTCTGTCAGACACTGGCTGTGCAACCCGAATATCTGAGCATCTCAGAGCCTCGGTTTCCTCACCTGTAAATGAGGATAATAACAGCGCCTACCTCACGGGTTCTCATGTGGAATCCATGAGATATTGCCCACGAAAAGTCTGGCATGCAGTAGGCACTGAAGAAGTATGAGTTCCTTTCCTTGCCTCCTTCTTCCCCCCACCCCCCTCATCCCGAACCCCAGCCAGATGGCTCCGGGAAGGGGAAGTGAGATGCTGCCCTTGCCCACAACGGAAGGGAGGGGAGGAGGCGCGGCTCCGTTTCCTTGGGATCCACTCTGCGGCAGGCCGCTGAGCAATCGCGCATGCAGGGCACCCCGTGCCTCAGTTTCTTCTGGGTTGAATGGCAGGCACTGGATTGGGGCAGGGACTTCCTGTTGGCTCAGAACCAACATAAGGCAGACCTGAGACAGGCCTGGGGACTTGATCTTGTCTCCTGCCAGCTCAGATGCATAAATTCTGTGACCCGGGGAACGTGGAGTCCTTGGGCTAAGGTGTGGCGGGGCACTTCGGGAGAGGTTTGGAGCTCCTAGTGGCAGGACAGGTGTCCCTGGGACTGAGGGAGCCTCCTCAGCCCTTGACCCTCCTCTCACCTCCAATTCACTGCAGGGACTTCCTGCCCCGAGGATCTGGCATTGTCACCAGACGCCCCCTGGTCCTGCAGCTGGTCAATGCTACCACGGGTAGGTGCCCTCCTCAGCCAGGCTGGCCTCTCCAGCCCCCCCCCCATCCTCGGGGAGGGGTCCAGCATAGCAGCTGAACTAGTTGCTGTGTGACTTTGGGGGGTGCTTGCCCTCTTTGGGCCTCATTCCCCATCTGGACAGTGAGGATAAAAATGCATAACGGAGAGGTAGCATTGTGGGGAGGGAGGAAAAGGCAGTGTTTGGGCTGGGGTTCTATTCCCGGTGGCAGATGGGACCCAGGTGGGTTCCCGGCTGTGATGCTTACTCCCCCTCCTCCTCTCCAACACCTTCGCCCCACGCTTTTGGAGCAGAATATGCCGAGTTCCTGCACTGCAAGGGGAAGAAATTCACCGACTTCGAGGAGGTGCGTCTGGAGATCGAGGCTGAGACCGACCGGGTCACAGGAACCAACAAAGGCATCTCACCGGTGCCTATCAACCTCCGCGTCTACTCCCCGCACGGTGAGAAAACCTGGCGGCCTTCCCGGCTTTTGGGCTCCCTTGCTCAGCCCCGCCCCTTAGGACCATTTCTTGGCCCCACCCCTTTCCTGGCTCGGCACTCTAGCCGAGTCTGCCCCCCAGGGACCACCTCTTCAGAGCATCCTACCCCAAAGCCCACCCTGCCGTGACTCCGCCCACCCCTGGCCACGCCTTCAACGGGCCCCACTTGAGCCCTGCGCCTTTCCTAACCCCGCCCACCTGTGGCCACGCCCCTTGGGGGATCCTCTGTAAATCTTGCTTCTGAATCCACCCGGCTACTGCCAACCACTCACCTTGAGCCTGCCCTCTATCCGCCCTGTCCAGTGCTGAACCTGACCCTGGTGGACTTACCCGGAATGACCAAGGTCCCGGTGGGAGACCAACCTCCGGACATCGAGTTTCAGATCCGGGACATGCTTATGCAGTTCGTCACCAAGGAGAACTGCCTCATCCTGGCCGTGTCCCCGGCCAATTCCGACCTGGCCAACTCTGATGCCCTCAAGATTGCCAAGGAGGTGGACCCCCAGGGTAAGTTCCCACCCGAAGCCAGCGACAGCGCAAGGCTCCGGGGATCTTTCATTCACAGTGTAAGGGAGAGCCACTGAAGGGTGGGATCCAATTTATGCCTTTAAAAGTCATTTTGGCCCCGACCGGATGGCTCAGTTGGTTGAGCGTCATCCAGAAAAGCGAAAGGTCGCCGGCTGGATTCCAGTCGGGGCACATGCCCGGGTTGTGGACCTGGTCGCCTGTTGGGGCGTGTGCAACGCACCCGACGTTTCTCTAACACATCGATGATTCTCTCCTTCTCCCCTTTTCCCCTCTCTCTAAAAATAAATAAATAAAATCTTTCAGGGAAAAAATGTTAAAAAATCATTCTGGCCACTCTGTGGAGAACGAGTGGGGCAGGCGGGCAGCGGGTGATAGGGGCAGTGGCGAGACGGGGGCGGCAGGAAGGCAGTAGGAGTGGGCGGGGCCACCTCCCTCATTGCCGCCCTCCAGGTCAGCGCACCATCGGCGTCATCACCAAGCTGGACCTGATGGACGAGGGCACAGATGCCCGTGATGTGCTGGAGAACAAGCTGCTGCCCCTGCGCAGAGGTAGTCAGGCCGCTCCCGAGACTCGCTGCGCTGCCCTTCCCCTTTACCCCCGCCCCCTATAAGGGGTCGACCCTGACCTTGACCCCATCCGCAGGTTACATCGGGGTGGTGAACCGCAGCCAGAAGGACATCGATGGCAAAAAGGACATCACGGCTGCCTTGGCTGCGGAACGCAAGTTCTTCCTGTCCCACCCATCCTACCGACACTTGGCGGACCGCATGGGCACACCCTACCTGCAGAAGGTCCTCAACCAGGTAGGGCTCGGCCGGAATGAGGCCTGGGAACGCCAGCATGAGAACAGAATCACTGAAGCGGGGTTTGTGAGGGTGACCAGCAGCGATTAGCATCATGAACCGTTCCCTCTCTGGGGCCTGGCGGGGGAGCCCTGGAACCCCCTGTGGGTGAAGAGAAGACCAGGGTGTTGTATGGAGGGCAGTGCTGGCAGGGGCTTAGGTTTGGAGGCCAGGACTGGCCTGTTTCGGCCGAAGACCCTGGTTCCTCCTGAAGTGGGCGAGGCTGATCTGGAGGGGGACGGCGACCCCAGCGACCCCCCTAGGGCGTTTCTCCATCTGGACCGGGGCTTCGGGGCTTCAGAAATTGAGGCGTGTGTGCGTGATGACAGAAGGGAGGCAGCAGGGAGCGCACTGCGGCGTGTGGAACAGGATTTGCGAGCCCGGAGGCCACAGACCTGGGTTCCAATCCCGACTTTGTCACTCACCCGCTGAGACAGTGTCCAGCTCTCTGAGCCTCTACGTCTGCATCTGTAAAATGGTGATAATGGTGATAAGACCCTGTTTCTTCGGGTCGTTGTGCGGGTTCAGGGAGACTCTGTGTGGGAGGACTTAGCCGGAGTGAGCCTCAGGACTTGAGAAGGAGGCAGCCTGCCGGCCATCCCTGCCCCTGGTGTTATTTTGTGTGGCCTGATGGTTCTAAAAATATTAGTCAAAAGTCAGGTATTTTCAAATAAAAATCTAGATTTCTAGCCTTTTTGAAAATTGAGTTACTCACTCATTAATTCAATTCTACACCTGTCTGAGGACCTACTGTGTGCCAGGCCCTGCCCTCAGGCAGCTTTTGTTTGGGGGGCAGGGCAGCAGTGGGCAGGGCCGTGGCCGCCCTCCTTAGCTCTCCGCCTCACCATGTCCACAGTCTCCATGGCATCCTGGTCCCTGCCTGGCCCTGTGGGCATTCGGGGTTTGGGACTGGGGACCATGGCCTTAACCCTTGTCTGGCCCCACCCCCAGCAACTGACGAACCACATCCGGGACACGCTGCCGGGGCTGCGGAACAAGCTACAGAGCCAGCTGCTGTCCATTGAGAAGGAGGTGGAGGAGTACAAGAACTTCCGTCCTGACGACCCAGCACGCAAGACCAAGGCCCTGCTGCAGTGAGGGTCCCCCCAACTCTTGACTCCCCATTCCTGAGCTGTGCCTCCCCCCAGCCTCTCGGCACAGGGCTCTCCCAGGTCCCCTCCACTGGGCTGCCGCGGCCCCTCAGGCCACACCCTCTCCCCCCAGGATGGTCCAGCAGTTCGCCGTGGACTTTGAGAAGCGCATTGAGGGCTCAGGGGACCAGATCGACACCTACGAACTGTCGGGGGGAGCCCGTATCAACCGAATCTTCCATGAGCGCTTCCCCTTTGAGCTGGTCAAGGTAGGACAGGCTCCAAGGGGAAGGAGGGCTCAGGATTACCCACCCGCGCCCCCAGGACTCTCCCATGCGTCCGTTGGCCCCTGCGCCCAGCCCTGGGAGTGGGGTGGGCCCCATCGTGACCTCCCAGAGAGTGGGACAGGCCCTGACTGGCCACCTGTCACTCTCCTACACAGATGGAGTTTGATGAGAAGGAACTGCGAAGGGAGATCAGCTATGCCATCAAGAATATCCATGGCATCAGGCACGTATTGGGACCGGGGAGGGGGCCAGCCACAGAAGGCAGGGGCTCTAGTGCAGAGGCGCAGGAAGTGAAGAACTGAGCCTCCCTCAGGAGGACAGAGAGCCCTGGTCCCCAGTCCCCTCAACCCCGACTTTCCGGCTCCCAGTTCGCACAGGCGCCTGCTGGGGAAGGTGGGTGGGAGGACCGAGCCTTCTCTTTCCCTGCAGCCTGCTGCCCTCCTTTGCTGTCCTGGGATCAGGGCCTGGAGGCTGGACAAGCTGGGTGGAGCCCAGGACATGGCTGGCCTGGTAGCGCCCGCTGGGCCTGGGCTCCCCACCCATCTCTAGGGTGAGACGGCTCCCCCAGTTCTATCCAGGTGGCTACACAAAGCTGTCCCAGCCACTGGGTAGGGCCTGGGGCAGGGCATCCAGGTATCGGTCTGTGTCCTTTTAAGATGGGATGGGGCCTCTCGACCCTCCAGACCCCCCAGGCCCTCCACAGTCCCAGGGTCCCTAAGTGGGCCCATTCCTCACCCCCTAGCCAGCCCCATGGCCTGTGGAGCAGGAAGGGGAACTGAGAACTAGGCTGTTCCTTAAAAGCTTAGACCCGCTTCGGGGACCCAGATCCACACCCTGTGTTCTTTCAGCAAGAAAACTTAAAGCACCTGCTGTATGCCAGGCAGTGAGCCGGACCAAAATGCCCCTGCTTTCATGCAGGTTCCATTCCAAGGTTTGACATGGAGCTTATAGACTGATAACTGCATTGGCCAAGGCACAGGGAAAAAAAAAAAAAAAAAACAAACCTTTCCTAGTCTTAAAATAAAATGCTTTATTCCTGGAAAGGCTCTTAAAGAGATCCCAGTTCAGCAGTTTTCAAACCATTTCTGGCTACAGAACCTTTCGTTTGAGCAGGGTCTTAAGAGGAAGGAAGACATGAAAGCAGATCTAAGGTATAAGCAGACCTTGTCTTGTCCTGAAGAGCAACGATGCAAAGTCCTTCCTTATCCTTCGAGTCCCTGCCCATTCGAGAGATGGGGACCCCGAAGCCCACAGAGGGGTAGTGGGACGACCCGGAGGGCAGAGTCGGGGCGTGGGGCGGGCCCTGGCCTGGCACTCCTGGCGGCGCTGGCCTGTGACACTACCCTTCTCCCGCTCCGGGCGTTCAGAACGGGGCTCTTTACCCCAGACATGGCCTTTGAGACCATTGTGAAAAAGCAGGTGAAGAAGACCCGAGAGCCGTGTCTCAAGTGTGTGGACATGGTTATCTCGGAGCTAATCAGCACCGTTAGACAGTGCACCAAGAAGGTAACCCAGCAGCCCGCCAGCCCGCACCTCTGCCCGCCTCCTGCACTGCTGACAGGCGCCCCTTCCCCATGCCCCCCACTGTCTCCCCGGTAGCATGTACAGACCTCAGCGGGGTGGGAGAGGCAGGCCAACACAGACCAGGACAGGGGGACTCTCTGAGGGGGCCTCACCCACCCCCCTGGCCCCCAGGCCCAGGACACCAAGGAACTAGATGCTGGTAAGACAGGGGTGATGGCGACTATTTGCCTGGAGACCCCACCAAGAGCTCCCCCAGCTCAGAGAGAGTAGGGCTTGAGGGGGCCCTGAGCCCCCTCTCTGCCCTCAGAGGTGGGTCATTTTGGGGGGCTCCAGGGAGAGGTTTTGGGGAAGCCTTGGCCCTGGAGACAGGTGAGGGACAGGACCTTCTTGGGTGCTGCTCTGGGGTCCTGGCCAGCCAGAGAGGTACAAAAGACCCAGGTCTAGCAGGTACCCTGACCCCCCACTGTCCTTCATCCTCCCCGTTCTCATGCTGCCCTCACCGAGGACCCCCACTCGGGGCCCTCCCCTTCCCTTTCATCTGCATCTCCTTCCAGAGGCAGAGCCCTCTTCCGTCTGCTCTGCTGTCTGAGCCTCGCAGGCCAGGCAGGGCAGGGAGGATGGCGCCCATTGCACAGCAGGAAAACCGAGGCTCAGGAGATCAAGTGACTTGTCCAAGGCCGTGCTAGCTAGGAGGCGGCAGAGCTGTTACTGGAAGCCAAGGCTTTGGACTCCAAGTCCAGTGCTCCTTTGATTCCGTCCCCCAGTCTCCCTTCCTTTCCTCTTCCCACTGCTGCCCTGGCCCCTCTCTATCACCACCTCCACTCTTTCTGTCTTTCCTCTTCTCTCTCTTCTGTCTTTCTGAGCTGAGTTCCTCCAGACCCCTTTGGAGGAAAGGCAAAGGATGCCCCTTGAGGGGAAAGCAAAGGGCAGGAGAAGAGCAGGGTGCCGGAGAGCGGAGGTCGGCCAGCTGCCCTACGGCTGCAGGAGGCGCCATGTGCACCTTGGCCTGTGCACGTGGAGCCCCCTGCAGTTGTGCGGTGCACTGCCGGGCAGCTGGATGCAGCCGCCCCGGTGGCTGTAGGGAATTGCGCAGCGCTCTGGAGTCAGGGTGAAGTGAAGACAAGAGGTGCTGGGAAACCTAGAATCGAGCGGAATGGGGGGGTGGCGTTCTGGCCTGGGGCAGCGCCTTAGGAGGACCCAAGGCTGTGACAAAGGTGGCATTGGACAAGAGAGAGAGGGCTGGCTCAGTGTAGCTGAGGAGTGAGGGGCCGAGCCCTGGCGAGATCTGAACTCAGTAAGGGGCCTTGTATGGAGCAGGGCATTTGGTCCTTCAGCAGCACCCTCCTCCATACCCACAGAACCTGGGGGGTGCTTGGCGGCACCCAGGAGGTGCCAGCCCCGGGTGGCGGTAGGGAGGGCCGGGTCCCATGCTCACATTGTCTTCTGTTCTCTCTCTCTTTCTCTGTGTCGGTGTCTCTCTCTCTTCCCCCACGCCTGTGCCATCCTTCACCCCGACCCTGGCCCCGCTTGGCTTTCACTCCCCTCCCGATCCCCACCCGCCCGCCCACCCACCTGTGGCTCCTCCTCCTCTTGTCCCCTCCTCCTCCCTGGGTGCAGGACGGGCCTCTTCACACCTGACCTCGCTTTTGAAGCCACAGTGAAAAAGCAGGTGCAGAAGCTCAAAGAGCCCAGTATCAAGTGTGTGGATATGGTAGTCAGTGAGCTCACGTCTACCATCAGAAAGTGTAGTGAAAAGGTATGGCGGCCACCTGGGTGGGACTGGGCCTGGCCGTCCCTCCCGCATGGCCGCGGCCTCCTGTGGGCAGAGCCGTCTGCTGAGCAGGCCTGGCAGCCTCTCAGCCACCCACATGGACGCCCCTGCTGGCCAGGTGATTCCCGGCCTTGAACATCCATGCCAATGTGTAACCCTGGGTCTACTTCTACTCACAAGGCCCCCCAGCCCCCGTCTCTGCCAGAAGGCTTTGCTCCAACCCAAGCTTCCTCAGTGCCATGGCCCCTCCCACTAGTGACAGTGACAGTGACGACAGCAATGATGAGGGGCAGGCTGCTCCTACCTGCCAAGCCCTAGGCTAAGTGCTTGCCCTTGTAACCTGACTTAACAACCCTAAGAAGTGGTAGTACTATCCCCATTTTACAGATGACAAAACTGAGTCTCAGGGAAGAAAAGCAGAGTGGGTTTTAGATTAGGGAGGCTGAGGGAAGACATCTGGGATCAGGGCCCCCTGGGGTAGGGGAGCTATCCCCATCCCGCAGAACCAGTTTGCCTAAAAGCATATTGTACTGCTCATTTGACATTAATCCATGCGCACTGGGCAGGGTCGGCCTCTTTCTGAGTCATCTGTGACCTTGTAGATGCCTTTTTCCCACTTGTCTGCTTTTGGGCATTTTGAAGATTTAGCCAGGTTGTCTGAGCAGTTCTTCCCAGGGGAGTGCAAGGGCATCATTTGCCTGAGGGATCCTTTCCAGAATTCAAAGGCTGCCCCCGCTACCCCGTCCCAGCGGGAGGAACCAGAATCTCCGGGGAAGAGCCCAGCCGCACCTGTACTTGAAAAAACTGCTTCGCTGGAGAGGTGCGGGCACACCTGCCTTAACTTCCAAAGTATTAGTGTCCGCGGCTCATGCACACTCAGGCACGTGCACCCCTTTCGCAATCCTGCCTCCCGTCTGCCCACTTGTGTGCCGATGGGGATAGACTGAGCAAGTTAGCATCCACTCGGTGCCCATTCTGAGTGGAGTAAAAGCTGGGCTAGAGTCCCCATTCCAGTGTTGTGACCTGAGTCGTGACCCCTGAGCGGTTATCCCACTGCCCCACGGATTCCAGGCAAGAGTGCCTTGGGAAAAGTTTTCACCAATTTAGATTTCTCCAAATCTTTTTTTCTATACATAAATTTGTTTGTTTGTTATGTAATCACACTATGAATGTATTATCATCCTGCTTTATTTATTTATTTATTTATTTTTAAAGATTTTATTTATTTATTTTTAGAGAGAGGGAAAGGGAGGGAGACAGAGAGGGAGAGAAACAGTAATGTATGGTTGCCTCTCACATGGCCCTCACTGGGGACCTGGCCCGCAACCCAGGCATGTGCCCTGACTGGGAATCAAACTGGTGACCCTTTTGTTCACAGGCCAGTGCTCAATCCACTGAGCCAAACCAGCCAGGGCTATTTATTTATTTTTAGAAAGGGGAGGGGAGAAAGAGAGGAGAGAAACATCAATGTGTGGTTGCCTCTTGAGCGCCCCTGACTGGGGACCCGGCCCGCAACCCAGGCATGTGCCCTGACTGGGAATCAAACCAGCGACCCTTTGGTTTGCAGGCCGGTGCTCAGTCCACTGAGCCACACCAGCCAGGGCTCATCCTGCTTTTTCTCTTAATAACATGGATTTCAATTTTTCTTTTTTTGTTAACTACAGTTGGCATTCAGTATCATTTTATATTAGTTTCAGATGTACGGCATAGTGGTTAGACATTTTAATGTAAATGATAAAATTTTGGAAACAGCCCCTATGTCCATCAGGAGGGGACTGATTATGTAAAACATTACACAGGCAATTAAAGACAATCCGCTCATGCCTTGGAGGTATTACAAGTTGATTCCAGACCTCCGCAGTGAAAGGAATCGCAATAAAGCCAGTCGCACAATTTTGTGTTTGGTTTTTCAGTGCATATAAGTTATATTTTCCCCATACCGCAGTCTGCTAAGTGTACAGCGGCATTTTGTCTTTAAAAAGCAATGTACATACCTTAACTTAAAAATACCTTATTGTACCCTGGCTGGTGTAGCTCAGTGGATTGAGCACGGGCTGGGAACCAAGCGGTCCCGGTTCGATTCCCAGTCAGGGCACATGCCTGGGTTGCAGGCCAGGTCCCCAGTGAGGGCCATGTGAGAGGCAACCACACATTGATGTTTCTCTCCCTCTCTGTCTCCCTCCCTTCCCCTCTCTCTAAAAAATAAATAAAAATAAAAATCTTTAAAAAAATACCTTATTGCTAAAAAATGCTAACCATCATCTGAGACTTCAGCGAGTCACAACCTTTTTGCTGGTGGAGAGTCTCACCTTCAATTTGTAAAAAATGCAACATCTGCAAAGGGCAATAAAACAAGGTGTGCCCACAGCTGCTGAAGGTCAAGGCATGCTCATTTCCCTTCGCATCTCCCTCCACAACGTACTGGGGGCGGGGCAGCAGGTTTCAGAAAAGAATGTGTCCTACTTAGGGGGGAAATGTATAGGAATGATACAGTCCCAAAGACATAGCCACCAAAATGCTAACTATTACTTTAAGAGAGAACAAGAACATAGGAATTTTTCCATTTTATTGCACAAGTTTTAATCACTTTCAGTTTTTTTATGGTGAGTCTGTATGATTTTTGTGAACAGAAAAAAAATGATCAACAAAAATTTTCTAAAGGAAATCTTCGAAATTATTTTTTAAACTAGTTCCACCTTTTGGTTTATTTCATGCATACAAATTATTTTTTCTTTACATGGCAAAATTCACCTATCTTTGTCCTTTTTTCTTCTCTTTTTTTTTTTTTTTGCTCTCCCCAAATGTTCTAAGTGTCCAACGCCTGCCAGAGGTTTGAAAGATAGTCAACTGTAATTATTCCTAGGCCCGCTGGGATCCGTTTTCTCCTCTGGACAGGATCTGGAGTTCAGTGTCAGGCGTGTGGTGTGCCGCTCCGTCCTCACAACCCGCGGAGGGAAGGCGCCATGACTGCCGCACTTTCCACAGGGAGAAGCAGAGGCTCAGAGAGGCCCAGCCTCTGTTCTAAGGGGTGTCAGCGGGGCAGGCGCTGGCTTTCAACCAGAGCCGTGTGACTCCAGGCCCTGTGCCTGACCATTTACTGGTGGGCTCCAGCTCCCCGCCCGACTTAGCCAAGGTCTGAGAGAGAAAAGTCCCATTTTAGAAATTGGCTAAAAGTTCTGGGAATGCTCAGAGGCCGTCAGAGTGGAAAAAGATGCTCAGAAGGAGCAGACAGCTTCTCAAAGGGGTCGAGGTTGCCCTGCGTGTGTGACACGTGGAAAACTTGACGAATGGAACAGCCAGGCGGCTGGTGGGAAGACTGGTCATGCTCTTTGGCAAATTGCTCCCTCCTCCTCCCTCCCTGCCCACCCTCTCCCTTCCCCTGCAGCCCCACCCTGAAGGGAGCACTCGGGACCACCTCAGAGGAGGCCTTCTGGTGGTGGTGACTCAGTCCCACATCTCTGCTCCAACTTGGAGACTTCCTTCGAGAAGGAATGAGAACCACTCCTTGAGCCTCGTGGGGCGGCAGAGTCCTGTGGGCCTCCCCATGGGTTTGTTTTTAAGCCCCGGGCCTCAGGCTGCCCTTCCCCCAGGCCCCCCCCTGGCCTTGGCCGTGTGGGGCACTGGGCAGGTGGGGTGGGAGGATGCAACATCTCTCACGTCTGTCTCCCTGGGCTGGCACCCAGGGCGCTGCTTCCTCCCCCGTCCTCCTTCCTCTCCCAGTGTCCCCGCCCCATCTCCTTGGCCTCCATCTCGCCCTCACTGTCAGTACCTGTGACCTACTCATGCTAACTTGCGGCTCTCTTCCCACCTAGGGGGATCCACCTGAGTGGCCTGGCCCAGGGACAAACAGCGGTTCTAGCTTTGCCCCATTTGGGTCCCATGTGGCCACTGAGGGGGAGTGAGGGCCAGCAGGACTGGACGTCCCTGTGGGTGGGTTCCCACCTTCAGCAGCTCAGCGAGTCTCCCTCCCTGAGGAGTTGCTGGCTCATGAGTCAGAGGGCACAGGACCCTGGGTCCCTGCGCCTTGGCAAGGAGGACAAAGACATCCACCCTCTCCATTCATTCCCTCATCCCTTTGGCGCCCTCTCTGAGCGCTGGTGGTGCGCCTGGTCCTGCCTCCGCCTTCAGGGCAATTAGAATACAGTTTGGTGAGGGAAGGTGACAGGAAAGCCCCCCATCCAGCTCTTGGGTGGTCAGGGCAGGATTTTGGATGGAGGCGACATCCAACAGTGACTTGAAGGAGGAGGAGTCACCCTGGGCTTTGTCCGCAGTCCAGCTGAGCTGAGGGCAGAGTCCACAGGCAGAGTGAGAAGGCTTGGAGCAACTTTCCCTTCAGCCTCAGCTGATAAAAACTGGGAGGAAGTGGGTGCTGCTGAGCTCCTGACCCCAGAGGAGCGGGGCAGAGACAGGTTGGCTGGCCAGCTCGGAGCCAGGCGGACGTGGCTGGGGATGATGATGCCAGTCCTGAGCCTGCAAAGGAGGGCAAACTGGGTGGGTTCTACTGAGAGGGCCAGGGGCCCAGCCAGGCCCCCGCGGGGTACTGCTCATGCTGCTGGCACCCCGCTCTGCATGCTCCCCCCCACCCCCGTGCCCTCGCATGCCCGCGTCTGCGGCTCCCGCTTGTCCTTTGTGTGACTGCTGGCTTCCCCCGAGGAGCATTGCCTGTCCCCAGCCTGATTCAGGAGGCCAATTGGCACCTTGGGCCCTGTCCTCCCCAGATTCTTCCTGGATAGGAATGCCCTGCCTGACTCCAGACCTGACTGTCCCTCCAGGCCTTTGGGCAAGGGGGAGCCCTGAGGGTCAGGGAGAGCTTTGGGAGCTGATAGGCCACCAAGCCCCTAAGGCCTCCATGGAAGGCCTGTTTCCAAGATGGCTGCCACCAAGACAGCGCCAAGGAGCGTGTGGATTCCCGTGGCATTTCTGCCAACGGGCCCACCCTCCCACCCCTGGTTGCCTAGACAGGACAGTGAAGAAGGCCTTGAACCAGGAGACCCTTGAATTGCCATTTGGGACCCATTCTTGGAGGAAAGGGGTGGCCATGGCTGGGTGCCATCAGCTTCCTGGGACCCCAGATCTCTCTGCCCCCCCACCCCTCGGGCATTCTGTGGGTGCCTCCCCACCGCGCACCTGGACCCCTGGGCTCTGGTGGGGTTGAGGTGTTCCCTGCCCGTGCCCCCTGTGTACGTGGCTCTCTCCCCTCCGGCCCCCCTGCAGCTCCAGCAGTACCCCCGGCTGCGAGAGGAGATGGAACGGATTGTGACCACCCACATCCGGGAGCGCGAGGGTCGCACCAAGGAGCAGGTGAGCCCACGGCCCCCGTTCCCGAACCTTTCGTCCGTCCCTGGGCTCTCTCCCTTCTTCCTGCTCTGTCTCTTCTGTGTCAGCCTCCCCGCACTTTCTGTCCTCGTACCAAACCTCTGCTCCTCTCTTTTTTACTGTGGGATGATTCATACACACACACATCATAAACTTTTCTGTGCAGTTTTGTGGATTAAATACATTCACACAGTTGTGTAGTCAGCACCACCGTCCGTTTCCAGAACTTTTCATCTTCCCAAAATGAACTTCTGTCCCCATTAACTACCAACTCCCCATTCCCCTGTCCCCTAACCCCTGGGGCCCACCATTCGACTTCCTGTTTCTGTGCCTGTGACAACTCCAGGGAGCTCATTTAAGTGATAGCATGCAACACTTGTCCATTCATGTCTGGCTGATTCCACTTAGTGTGATGTTCTCAAGTTCACCCGTGTTGTAGCATCTGTCAGCATTTCCTTTTTGTTTTTTTTTTAAGATTTTATTTATTTATTTTTAGAGCGGGGAAGGGAGGGAGAAAGAGAGGGAGAGAAACATCAATGTGTGGTTGCCTCTCACGTGGCCTTCACTGGGGACCTGGCCCACAACCCAGGCATGTGCCCTGACTGGGAATCGAACCGGGACCCTCTGGTTTGCAGGCCGCGCTCAATCTACTGAGCTACACCAGCCAGGGCAGCATTTCCTTTTTAAGGCTGAATGATATTCCAGTGTGTGCCTGTACCACATTCTGTTTATCCATTTCGGTTGTTTCCACCTTTCGGCTATTGCAAATAATTCTCCTATGAACACAGGTGTCCAAGTATCACCTTTGAGACCCTGCTTTCAATTCTTGTGGGTGTATGCCTAGAAATGCAGTTGCTGGATCATGGGGTAGTTCTGTGTGATTCTGTGCATGTTAAGTTTTTTAAATTGATTTGGGAGAGAGAGGGAAGTAGAGAGAAACAGCGATGCGGCCGAGACACAGCGATCGGTCACCTCTCGTCCACACCCCAGTCAGTGACTGAACTTGAAACCCAGTCATGTGCCCTGACCCGGAATCAAACCCTCGACCTTTCAGTCTACGGGACAATGCTCCAACCAACTGAGCCACCCTGGCCAGGGCTGTATGGTCATTTTTTGAATAACCGCCACACTGATTTCCAAGGCAGCTGCACCATTTTGCATCCCCACCGTCTGTCCCTCAGCTTTCTAGCAGTCTACCCTCTGGTCACCTGCCTTTGGGCCTCTCTCTCTGTTTGCTGTTTCTCTGAGTCCCCTATGCCTGCCATCGCCACGCCTCTTCCTTTTATGTAGTTGTTCATCAAAACTTCACCCCATCGCGCCCTGGCTGGTGTAGCTCAGTGGATTGAGCATGGACTGGGAACCAAAGGGTCGCTGGTTCGATTCCCAGTCAGGGCAAATGCCTGGGTTGCAGGCCAGGTCCCCAGTGAGGGCCATATAAGAGGCAGCCATACATTGCTGTTTCTCTCCCTCTCTTTCTCCCTCCCTTCCCCTCTCTCTAAAAATAAATAAAATCTTAAAAAACAACAACAACAAAACTTCACCCCATCGCAAACATGTTGCCAGCTGCTTGGTCTGCATCCACACTCCTAGGGGCAGGGCAAGTGGGCCCCCCTCGCAGCCCGCGCGAAGCTCATGGACCAGTCTCTCTTCCTTCTGTCCAAGCCCACCCCTGGCTACCATTTCCCAATTTCTGTCCTTACACACCTCCTTGCCACAATTGTGCGATCCCCGATCACTCCCATTTTTGTTTCTGATGTTATTTGTGAATTCTCATGGATCTCACCCTGATCAGTGTGGCTCAGTGGGTTGCGTGTGGTCCTGTAATGTGGAAGGTTGCCAGTTCGATTCTCTCCCTCTCTTTCTCCTGCCCTCCCCTAAAAATAAATAAGTAAAATCTTGAAAAATTCTTATTGATCTTGTTTTAATTACAAAAGTGATAAATACTCAATATAATATTCAGTCAGCATAGACGTGATTAAAGTACAAGTAAGTCCATCACTCCTGACCCCCCACCCAGTTTCCCCTTCCAGGCATTTTTCCTTCACACACAGATTCCAGATTCCGTCTTAATCTTAGAGAGCCACATTCCTGCCACATGAGTATCATGCCTTTCTTCTCTGAAGATAATTATCGGTGCTTACATCAATCGGCTGAGCACCTATTACACCCCAGACATGTCGCCTGCCTCCTCATTGTGTCTTCCCCACGCTGGTGAGGCAGAAGCAATTCCTTTGTGGAACCTCAGGCTCCATGAGGACAGGCCCCAGGCTCGCAGGAAGGGGCAGGCCCTGGGTCCGAAGCCTGCAGGCTGCACCTAGGATGTCACTCACTTGCAAAGAGGATCTTCCCATGCCGGAACCTAGAAACTGTCTGCATTCCTTGAACAGCTTTATAGTTTAGAGGGCACCATCCTCTCTTTCACCTTTCGGTGACCATTGGCTTGTTCCCCATTTTTCTCCGGGACAAACCACACCACACTGAGCACCCTGGTACATATATCTTTGCTCACTTGATGAGTTTGTGCAATATAGTTCTAGAAGTGAGAGTGTGCATTTTAATGTTAAATACTGCCAAATTGCCCTCCAAGAATTTGATATTAATTTTCATTTTAATGTTGTTAAATATTAAATTTGCATTTTAATGTTGTTAAATATCACCAAATTGCCCTCCAAGAATTGGATATTAATTTGCATATCATAACAGTATATGATATTAATAGTATATGAGAGAATTCATCTCACAGTTATGCCCACACTGGTCATTGTCAACATTTAGTACTAAGTTGATAGAGGTAAAAGGGTCTCATGGTTTTAACTTACATTTCTTTATTAATGAGAGTGAGCTGTGTGTCCTACTGGTTATGTGCGTTTCTTCTGTGAACCCATTCATGTTCTTTGACTATTTTGATTTGTGTTTCTCGGGTAGGAACTCTTTATTTTTTACAGATAGGTGTATGTGTATATGCATGTATTCACTTATTATAGATTGTGGATTAATTTCGTTATGGATCCTATATGTGCTGTAAGTATTTCATACATTGTGAAACTCTGGTGTGTTTTCCTCCTGCTTCCTGACCTCTGTGTCCTTGAAGGTCATGCTCCTCATCGATATTGAGCTGGCGTACATGAATACCAACCACGAGGACTTCATAGGCTTTGCCAAGTGAGTGCTCCCTGGGCAGAGATGGTGACAGCGTGTGTGTGTGTGTGTGTGTGTGTGTGTGTGTGTGTGTGTGTGTGAGAGAGAGAGAGGGAAGGACCCAGGCCAGGGTTGACCGTCTGGGTTTGGTGCCACTGAGCGGTGGCAATGGAGCTGGGCCTCTTGAAAGGAGAAGTTCTGAGATGTCCCCTCTCTCCCCTGCAGTGCTCAGCAGAGGAGCAGCCAGATGAACAAGAAGAAGACTTCAGGCAACCAGGTGAGTGAGCCCCGGTGCCCCAGCCCGAGGGATGAAGGGTGCCGGATGGATGCCAAGCTCTGAGAGCCCCCTCCCCCGAGGGGAAGTGTCCCACGGGAGCCAGGGAGCCTGCCAGCCGCCAGCCACAAGCCTCCCACTCTGCCTCAGTAACCCTCTCTCCTCTCTCCCAATGCTTCTCGTGGTTGCTATGGTTACCTCTTTACAGGATGAGATTCTGGTGAGTACCAGGACTGGGGCTCTTGGCTTGTGTAGTGAGGGGGAGGAAGGGGCTCACTGTAGTGGGGATGCGCAAGCAGGTGCCCTTTGGCTTGAGCTGCTTGCACACACCAGCCGCGGGTTGTACACACGCGCTCTCAGGCCAGAGGCAAGGCCTGGCCGCAAGCAGAGTCCCATCGACCTGTCCGTCAGCGCGCATGAGCTAAGCACTGCCTCAGCCAGAGGCAGACCCTGTGGGCTGGGGTGGGTGAAAATGCCTGGCAGGGGCCTGGCACTGAGTAGGTGCTCCTTAAATATCTGTTGGATGGGTGGGTGGGTGGGTGGATGGATGGGAAAGAAGCATGTTTTTAAACTTGCCTGGCACACAGTAGGCGCTCAGTGGAATAAAGTAATCCGTGAGTGGAGTAACCAGGCCAGTCTGGTTCAGCAGGCGCTCACTGGCGCCTCACCGTGCTGGCCGCCGGACAGGAGTCAGACCTGGCCCTGCATCTTGGAGACCTAGGCCTGCAGGCGTGGCCCAGGCAGAGTGGGAGTCGGGGGAGTGGGAGGGGCTCTGGATGAGCGGGGAGGAGGGCAGGGCTGGGTGGCCAAGGCAGGACAAAGGCTGCAGATCAGGGCAGGCAGCAGGGTGGTGAGGCCCACTGGTCAGGCGCTGAGACACGGAGCGCCAGGGTGTAGCATTCGGACTCGTTTCCAAAGCCAGTGGCAAGAAACTGAAAGCATCTCCACTGGCCTGGGACCGGGTGGGAGAGGCACCACAGGGCACCAGGCTGCCGTGTCCCCTGTTAATGACTCAGCTACTGGTCCACCATGTGACTTGGGTTCCTGGGGAAGCCAGAGAGGGTTAAGGAGGGCTTCGAGGGTCTCAGAAGCAGGCCTGGCCCAGGCTCCTCGGGTCTTCTCTGGGTGCTCAGAAGACAAGCCAGGGGGGTCAGGGCCACGGGCGGGGGAAGACGCAGCTCCCTTATCCTGTTCATCTGGCCCACCACCAGGGTCTGGGCCGTGGCTCTGCCCTTGGAGCGCAATCCCAGTGCCCTGGTCTGTGGCGATGGTTCAGGACAGTCCTGGGGACAGCTTCCTTCTGCTGAGAAAAAGGACCTTTTCCTGTTACTCTGAGGTTTCCCCCTGCCCCGACTCCCTGCCACCCTACCTGTGTCCGGGGCCTGGTGCCAACGATTCTTCAAACCCCACTATTGTAGCATTGTGTATTCATGCCATATATATTTACTGGTCACCTCCTGTCTGTCGAGCAGTCTGCAAGGTCCTGGGATATAGTGAGCGAGGGAGTTCACAGTTTAGCAAGAGAGGCTGACATAAACAGATACATACACACACATTGATTCAAAATTCCAGTCATTGTCACAGACGACTTAAGAGAGTGATAAAAGATTATAAGGGAGGTCCTGACTTTTACTGGGGGGCAGGGAGGGGCCGCCTGAGAATGTGACTTCTGAGCCAAGACCCAGAGGGTGAGTAGGAGTTTGCCAGGCAAATAGGGGGGAAGTGCTTCCTAGGCAGAGGCAGCAGCAGCATGTGCAAAGTCCCTGAGGCCAGCGACAAGACTTAGAATAAATCAGATCTGAAGCTGAAAAGACGCTCAGAGTGGTCTTGCCCAGTTGGCCACCTAACCTCTCCTTGCATACTTCTAGTGGTGGGGAGCTCATCCCCTCCCAAGGCCACCAGGCCCCTACTCAGATGGCTTTGACTGGCAGAAGGCTCTTTGTCCTGAGCTGATTTCTGCCTTCCTCTGTCTTCCAACCTGTTCACTTGTGGTTCAAACCGGGGCAGGTCTGGCCCCCACCCTCCCTGACCAGCCAGGCCTCCAAGAGCAGGGAGAGGAGTGGGCTTTCCAGTGCCTCTCTCTGCCTACCCCGTCCTCCACGGGGAAGCCTGGCCTCTGCCCACTGACCACCTACCCCCTCGCCCTCCAGGTCATCCGGAAGGGCTGGCTGACCATCAACAACATTGGCATTATGAAGGGGGGCTCCAAGGAGTACTGGTTTGTGCTAACCGCCGAGAATCTGTCCTGGTACAAGGACGACGAGGTGAGTGAAGGGCCACCAGTCATCAAGGAGTTTGGCTGGTGGCCAGTGTCAGGCTCAGGCCCTACCGCTGGCCTGGTGTAGACTGGACCTCCCAGCAGGGTTTAAAAAAAACACAAACTGTCAAAGGTCCTCGGGTGGAGGTGGGCTGCAAGGACCGGGGGCAAGCTGTCCTGGGGGCTCATCCAAGCTGGACAGAGACGATGGCTTGGCCGCACTGGGGAGCTTGGGGCCGCGCACCGCGGAGCGGGTGGGCGAGGGTGCTGCAGCTTCCTGTTCTCCTGCTGCAGGGCGTGCCGCTTCCTCTGTGGCCCCCACAGCCCGTGACACACAGGGTCCAGCTGCCAGACACCCTGTTAACCCCTGCGCCCCAGTCCCCCAGGCCCCCCCATCCAAGGGAGATGTTCAGGGAGCCTCCAGGCTGAGGGGCCAGAAGTGACGGGGTCCCGCAGAGGTGCCACTCAAAACCCCTCCCTGCCCAGTGGGGCACAGAGACCCCCGCCCCACCCCGCCCTGCTCCCTCCCTCCCTGGCTGCTGGTCTCCTTTAAGAATGAGTCTATTTGGCTTCTACATCTGGATTCCAGAAGTGACCAGAGAGAGCGGGGAGGGCTGGAGGGGCTTGTGGTAATGAACTCCAGCTGGCCACAGTATGGGGGAAGGGACCCTCTTCCTCCCGAGGGCGCTCCTGGGGGAGAGGGTGCTCTCACCTCTCTGCGGGGAAGAGGCTCAAGGGGGGACCCGGTGACTTTGGTCCCCTGGCCCCCCGCCTTGATCTCTGCTCTCTCCAAGTCGCCCTGGACAGGCCCCCTATCCCCACCTTGGGCGGGGCCCCCTGTCGTCACTGGCGGGGGCGCCCAGCCATCTGGACCTCATTACCTCAACCCTGGCTTCTCCCGGAGCGCAGGGGCCCCGCAAGGGGTGGAGTGTGAGGTAGCGTGGCAGGCGGGTGAGGGGCGTCGCTTCCTGCTCTGTCACTCAGGCCGGCTCCCTAGACACCCCCCATGGTCTGGGGGTGCCCACTGTGGACCCCATAATATACAGTGTGACCTGGGGCTCGTGACTACACTGTGGGTGGGGGAGTGTATCTGGGAGGGGCCCCCACCTCATGCCTGGCAGGGGCGGGGGGGTCGTTTCTGAGCTTTGTGTGTATCTTGGAGTTTAGCTGTGTGGAAGCCAGTCCTGGGTGTATGTGGGGAGTGGGCGTGGGTATGGGAGAGAGTGCTGGGTGGTGGGGAGGTGGGAGGCCCTGCGGCTGTTGGGTGGGGGCGTTTGCAGGAGAGAGTTCGCGATGTATGGTCCATACAGGAGGCTCTCATGTGCACTTGGGGGCAGACTGTGTGTGCCTGAAGTGTGATCGGGTGTGTGCGCCGTGCTGAGTGTGTCGGTGTGGTATGGGGGGGGCAAGCAGACTGAGGAAGGAAGATGTGCAATATTTGAGAATATGTGTGTATTTAATATGTATGTATTTAGGGTGTAAGATGGGGGGGTGGGGGTGCTCACTTGTGTGTGAGCTTGCGATGTGCGTGTGTGCTTGGGGCATGGATGTGTGACTTAAAGTGTGGGTTTGGGGACGTGTGTGCCTGAGTTGTGGGGTGCGCGTGTCAAGGTGAGGTGGTGTGTGTGTGTGTTGGGTGTGAGTGGAATTTTGCACTAGGACATCTGGGGACGTGGAGGTGGCCCTGGCTGAGGGGGAGGGGGATCTGTCTCTGGGTTCCCCCCAGCCGCCAGCCCTCTGGTGTTCGGGATTGGGGTGACCCTCTGGACAGCCAGCCACCCACACCCCCAGTCCTCATTAACCGCCCCCATCTTCTCCGCCTTCTCTCGCCACCCATCAGCACCCCCACCCCTCTGCACCTCCTCCCAGCCCGCCCTTTGCCCCCCATGCCCCCTGCCCCAGCTCCAGGCTCCAGCTCTGGGGTGGCGGATGTCGGTCCGGCTCTCCAGCGGCGCCGAGGGTCTAACCCAGCCAGCCTAACCAATGTGCAGACTACTGTACAATTGGGAGTCCTGAACAGATAGTCTAAACACTGGGTAGACGGAGTGGACGTGTCCTCCGGTCCGTCTGGACAGCAGTGTCTGTTGTCTGGCGGGAGTTTCAGCCCCGTCTCCTGGAGATCCAAGGCCCCCATCCCCAGCCCAGCCAGCCCCAGGTCCCCTCTCTGCTCCCGGCTCCCCTTCTGCCTCCTTTGACGTGGCAGGGGTGAGCAGGAGCTGTGCGGGGAGGGAGGGGCCTGGGGAGGGGGCTGGCCAGCAGGAAGGGAGGGGTGGGGGGAGGAGGCCGCTCCTGCTTAGTGTCCAACCCCAGCGCGCAGGGCGGTGGCAGTAGGGCCTCCCTCGAATGCTTCCAGATGTTCCCTGGCCTCGTGTGCAACTTCCTCCTCTCCTCCCCCAGCCGCCCTCTGGGGCTCCCGGCCACCCGGCCACTCGCCTGGCATAAAGAGGGCTTTATGTGGCTGGACAGGCCAGGCGGGTGCTGGGGGCAGAGGGAGGTGGGCAGGATGACGCCAGGATAGGGAGCAGGCTTCTCCTAAACCCAGCCCCCCCACCTGAGATACGGGTGAGCCTCCAGCCCAAGTCCTGAGTCCCCAAGATCCACACAGAGCACCCCTGACCCCTCCCCAGTGTGGGTCCTGTGGCACTGGGTGGGCAAGTGAGTCACGCACTTGCCAAACCTCTCTCCTGCTCCCAGAGCCCCATCCTGGGGTCCACCCTCCCGAAATCTCTGAGCCCCTCCCCTTGACACAGCAGCCTATAGACATGTGGGCCAGCACCAGGCTTGCATACATGTGCACACAGGCCTGGCACCCACATGCCCATCCCCAGACACACCTGGCCCGTTACACAGAACCGTGAGCACGTAAACATGCGAACCCACAGTCCATGTGCCTCGGGCACATTCACGCAAACACAGAGACGTTTACAATTGCCACACACATCTACAAAAGTGTGCACACATCCTCGTGGGCACACAGACGTGCTCACATGGACACCTGGCTGTGCTGGGTACCTCCTCAGACATATAAGTTCACACTCACACATCTGTGCAACAGTAACTCATGGACACGCACACACAATAGTGACAGGATACGTGTTTGGTCTTGTATGTGTTTGCACACACGCAATCACACACATCTGCACACAGACTCACCATCTCCAGGCCTGTGCTATGTGCTGATTGCTAACACATGGGCGTCTGGGGGGAGTGGGCTGAGCCAGCCCTTTGAAGCGAGGGGCTGGTGGCCCCCCCTTCCTGTCTCTAGTCAGGAAATGAAGTCAGGCTTATCCAAAGTAGGCCCAGCAGCCAGGCCAAGGGTGAGAGGGGCTCCAGGGTGGGGAGTTGAGGAGGTGGGAGGGGTCCCTGGGCTGGGGCTGGGCTGACTTGCCTCCAGGCTTTTCTCGGGGCAGGATGTGGGAGCCACCCTCAGCCTTGCCACCCTGGGCACTAGGGCCCCGGCAGGGATGCAGAGGTGCCCGGCAGTTCCCGCGCCTGCCCAGAGCAAGGGGGCTGGTGCCAGACGCCCAGGGCCATTGCAGGACCCTCAGCCCCGGCCGCCCAGCGTAGGGCGCTCCTGGGGAGCAAGGCGTAGCAGAGAACAGCGCCAGCCTCACCCACGGCTCTCCCCGCAGGAGAAAGAGAAGAAGTACATGCTGTCCGTGGACAACCTGAAGCTGCGGGACGTGGAAAAGGGCTTCATGTCCAGCAAGCACATCTTCGCCCTGTTCAACACGGAGCAGAGGTGCCCGCTCGCCCCCCGCCCCTGCCCAGCCAGGGCTGTGCGGCCCCAAGCCTCCCCCACTGAGGAGCAGTGGGGTACACAGATTCAGAAAGGAGGGGGCCCCACAGCGAGTCATCCGTTTGGCAAATATTTATGGAACCCCTAATCTGTGCTCAGCATCACGTCAAGACCTTCCCGCCCGCCCACCCTCCCTCCCTCTCCTCCTTCCTTCTTGCCTCCCCGCCACCTTCCACCCGTCTTTTCACAGTCACTTGGTTAGTGCCTGCTCTGCATAAGACACTCTGCCAGACACTGGGGACAAAAAAGAGCCCCAGTTAAGCCCAGTCCCCTTCTCACGTTGATAAGTGTCCAGGGGGCCAGTGGCGTACCAGGCATCTCACCCCCAACCCAGGACTGGCTTTCTCCTACTCAGCGATGAGAGTTGAGGACGGCTGCCTTCAGAGGAGTCCCCAGGAGCCAGGGAGGGGGCCACTGGGGCCGAGACCCACACTAGGGGCTGTGCTGTCCCAGATGCCCTCATACGAGGGCTCGATCCCTTTCTAATTGAGCATTTTACTGCTCATTTCACTGAATCCTTGCAAGGACCCTGAGAGGCAGGAATTGTTATTGTTAACCTATCTTCTAGATGAGGAAACTGAGGCTTGGAGAGAGGAAGGGGCTTGCCCAGGGTCACCCAGCTGGGACACAAGAAAGCCAGTACTGGACCCCAGGCGTGATGACCCCAGTCCATGCATGCCCTTAACCACCAAGGTCAATGGGGTTCGCCCCGTCTCCCCTCACCGCCTACCCCATCTTGCAGGAATGTCTACAAGGATTATCGGCAGCTAGAACTGGCCTGCGAGACACAGGAGGAGGTGGATAGCTGGAAGGCCTCTTTCCTGAGGGCTGGAGTATACCCCGAGCGTGTTGGGGTGAGTGGCAGGCCAGGGAGGGGAGGGGCAAGCTGCTTATAATAAGGATCTGGGGTCCCATCCTCAGCGACACCAAATAATGCCACATTTCCAAGCCCTCACCGAGCAAAAAGTCACAGACCTCCTCCCCATCCCTGTGCTGGGGCAGGGTCAGCGTTAAGCCTTCCTCCCATCCTCCAATAGCAGTTTTGTGTCCACTTCCCTGCCACAGATGGCATTTCCTGCATCCCTGTCCTGTGATGGTGGTTTTTCGTGACTGCCTCCTCTTTTTGCTCCTCTTGCACCATGGTGGTGTCTGGAGTTGCCCAAGTGCCCCGGTACAGTGCCCCGGTTTCACTCAATCCCCCCTTTTCCTCTGTGTATCTGCTCTGCCTGCTGGTGCCGGCTACGGTGGCATTGCTGGTGTGGTGACCTCTATGACCTTGGTATGGGCCTCCCAGGACAAGGAGAAAGTGAGTGTGCCCCTCCCGCGCCCTCTGCCACGTATCTGCAGCCTGGCACCACCTCTGGCCAGATCCTTAGAATCAAGAGGGGGCCTTAGAGATGTCCTTTCCTAATTTATTGACTGGGAAACAGGCAAATTCTAGGCCCTAGAATCAGAGACGAAATAAGATTAAACAAGGGTCTGGTGTCCTGAGAGGCCCTGGGATGGGCAGAGCCTGGAGGCCCAGAGCATATGGGGGAGCTGGTGTCCATGTGTCCAACTGGTGGTCAGTTGCTTCTCTCTGTGCCTCAGTGTCCCAGGTACCCTTGGAGGGAAGGGGCTGATGCCTGGAACCTGGCTTCAAGGGCACAGCCACCCTGATGCCCTCTGTTCCCAATGGTAGGCCAGCGAGACCGAGGAGAACAGCTCGGACAACTTCATGCACTCCATGGACCCACAGCTGGAGCGGCAGGTGGAGACCATCCGGAATCTGGTAGATTCCTACATGGCCATCGTCAACAAGACCGTGCGGGACCTCATGCCTAAGACCATCATGCACCTGATGATTAACAATGTGGGTGCAGCCCTGTGGGCGGGGCGGGTGGGGCGGGTGGGGTGGGTGGGGCTCCTGGGACTGTGGAGGTGGCAGCCAGGTGGGCCCGGGGGAAGCCTGGGTCAGGCCAGCGGGATCAGGTCTAGGGAGGGGGCAGGGGCCCACACCGGAACCATCTGGTAGAAAAATGCATAATGTGGGTTACATATATTATTTTGTAGATTCACATACTCAGATTGTTTCAAGCGTGCTCGAAGGGTTTCCAGAAGGGGCTAGGAGTCTGTGTTGTGCGGGAGCATGTTTTGAAATGCACACTCCTCAGAACCACGAACACTGTTTGAATCCTGCTTTTGCCTCAGATTCCCTGTGTGACTTTAAGCAAGTGAACTACCCTCTCTGAGCCCATTTCCTTATATGTAAAACATGGATAATAATAGAGTTGGGGAATAAATGAATATAAAGTGCATAGCAGCACACTGCCTGGCACACAGGAGGTGCTGAACATATATTTGAATAATGAATATGTAAGATAGGCCTATGGCATAAAAAATAAAACAAAAAAAACAACTCAGCATCTCTCCATGAGTGTCCCAGAGCCTAGGCCAGGTAACCCACCCCTTCCCTACACACCGAGAGTTCCATCTCCCCCAATCCAGGCACATAGTCACAACCTCTTACTCAAAGGCTCAGAAAATTTCAAACTGTCTTCCTTATTTTGATCCAGTGGGGCATGCAGGTCCTTGGAAAGGGTTTAACGAACACATTTTACAGATGAGGAAACTGAGGCTGAAAAAGCTGAGGAAGGGGGTTATCCTAGATGTGCAGCAGTCCCTGAGCGTACTCTCAGAGCTGTGACCTTGAACAGGTCACTTTTCCTCTCTGGACCATCGGAGAAAAGGGCAAGGGGCTGGGGCGGGGGCAGGGGAGATCTCCGAGTTTAGGCAAACCCCCTGCTATCCCAAAGCTTCCAGTACAGCTCACGGTCCCAGCAGGGTCCCGCGGGTGGAGCAGGTAGACGGGCGTCAGGTCCCAGCCCTCTCCTCTCTTCACCTGCTGGCACGCAGACCAAGGAATTCATCTTCTCGGAGCTGCTGGCCAACCTGTACTCGTGCGGGGACCAGAACACACTGATGGAGGAGTCGGCCGAGCAAGCGCAGCGGAGGGACGAGATGCTGCGCATGTACCACGCGCTGAAGGAGGCTCTCAGCATCATCGGCGACATCAACACGACCACTGTCAGCACGCCCATGCCCCCTCCCGTGGACGACTCCTGGCTGCAGGTGCAGAGTGTACCGGCTGGACGCAGGTACCAGGGCCGGCCCCCACGGCCCCAAAGCCCCCCAGTCCGGGGCCCGTGGGAGGAGGGCCGGGACCGGGCAGTGGCGCGCCCGCGTCACCGGGGCAGCTCCCACTTGGAGCGAGGGGCGGATCTTAGAGAGGGCGGGGCTTTGTCGCTGGGCGGGGCTTGCCAAGGAGCGCTGGCTGCGGAGCATGGTGGAGCTGGAACGAGGAGCAACTGGGGGCGTGGCTTAAGCTCCAGCGATCACCTGGGGCGGGGCTTTGCGCTCATGGGTGTGGCCTGCGCTTGGATGGGCGGAGGCTTCGGAGTGGGGCGGAGCAGCTCATCTCTCTCCTCGCCTTGTCCTCTGCTCCTTGTCGCCAGCAGGTCACCCACGTCCAGCCCAACGCCGCAGCGCCGAGCCCCCGCCGTGCCCCCAGCCCGGCCCGGGTCGCGGGGCCCTGCTCCTGGGCCTCCGCCTGCTGGGTCCGCCCTGGGGGCGGCGCCCCCCGTGCCCTCCAGGCCGGGGGCTTCCCCTGACCCCTTCGGCCCTCCCCCCCAGGTGCCCTCGCGCCCCAACCGTGCCCCGCCTGGGGTCCCCAGGTGAGTAGATGCTGAAAGCGGCGGAAGAGACCGCCGGGCGGGTGTGGCCGGGAGGGAGATGGGGCCGGATTCTGCAGCATCGGCCCTCGCCGCCAGAACCGGCCCTTTTATTCAAGGCACTCGTGGGTGCCAGAACCGCGGGAGGTGTGGCGGAGGGCTGGCGGAGCCTGCTCCCCAGGGAGCGCTGAGTCCTGGAGGTGGTCGTTTCTGGGGAGCGGGCCGTGGGGCTCATTCCACCTGTCCCTTTCTTTCAAGCACTTGCATGGCGCTTCCCTCCTTTTTCACTCTTCCCACACATTGCATTCCTCCTTCTTTCCCCTTCTCCATTTGTCCTCTTACTTCCCTCACCCAGTCCCTAGGGAGCCTCCCTTAGATCAGAGGATCTGAACCCAGATTCTCTTCGGATGTGTAGATTTTGCTCACTTACGCTCAGAGCTACCCTGATGCCCGCACTTCCCAGGCCCGACTCTTTTGAGCTGTCCCAGGAGAGTGTTCTGCCTCTGACCCACAGGACAGAGGCCAGGCGGTGACTGTGACCAGCAAGGTGTGTGATGTGTGTGTGGGCGTGCACACAGGTGTGAGAGTGTAAGAACGGCACCCAGGCAAGGGGTAGGACGTGGAGCAGCTGGGCAAGAGTCTGGGAGCCATAGGGCAATCTGGTGGCTTTCTTCTTTCCCCCCATCTCTGGCCCTACCTGTCCTGGGCCAGCATGGCGGGTGTGGGGCAGGAGAGGTTGAAGGCTGCCCCTTTCCCAGAAGCTTCCCAGGGAAAAGGATTCTACTTCACCTCTTGGCTTTGCCTTCTTGATCCGTGACCCTCTTTTAAGGAAGCTCGCTCTAATACCTAACAGTCTGCCCTGTGCCCTACTGGACATGTTCTGTGAGGAAGGACACATCAGACCAGTAGCATCTATATCTATTTCCAGGTGGCTGCAGGGTCAGGCCATGGGTCTAGCCTCCATGGCCCAAAGTGAAGCAGAGATGGGCTTGCTGTCTGGCGATCTGACGGCCAAAGCAGATGGGGTACGGCAGGCAGCACAGTGCTGATCAAGAGCACTGGACCGGGGTTCAGAGCGTCTGGTTGACCCTGCCCTGTAGGCAAGTCACTTTCCCTCCCAGGGCCTCAGTTTCCCATCTCCCGAACGGTGATTAACATTTCTGCCTTTTTCCCAGGGTCGGTGTGGGGCCCCAGGGAGACAGTGGCTAGAGGAGTGACGCACTAGCTGCAAGTGTGGCTCTGGGGGCCCGTGGCTCACTTGCAACGTGAGTTCAGATTCTCAAGGGTCTTTGACACGCCCAGGTCTGTGCTGAGGTCTGACAGGGGGGAACTTTAAGACTGGGTACCTGCTCTAACTCCAGTTTTGCTGACACACAGGAAACACCTGGCAAATCATGGCCCTGCCTTGGGGAAGAGAGCGGGCTGGGGCAGCTGGACCTCAGTGAGTCTGGGGGCCGACTGAGATGAGGCTCAGGTGGTGAGGCGTTGGGAGGCACTGGGGTAGGGAGTGGCAGTGTGGGCGAAGGTTCGGTGTGGGAGGCATTAAGGAGAGCCGCTGGCCAGAGCAGAGTGCAGGTAGAATGAGGAAGAATAAGCAGAGGTTGCCCTAGGTACAGTGGTGCAGGTTGGGGAACCCTCAAAGTCCACAGAAAAGTTGGACTTACTGGGACTCGATGCCAGGGGCGGTAGGGAGCCATGGAAGGCTCTTGGCAGAGAAAGGACAGCTGGACCCTAAGAAAGCAAAACCTGTTTCTTATGGAGATTTGCAGGTGGCCCTCTGAGCACGCCAGGCATGAGTGTGCAGGGAGCTGGTGCAAATGCCTCCTGTATGCGGGGAAGCTTCTGTGTTGTGACTCAGGCCACACGTGTGCTTCAGTGTGCCTGGTGGCTGCATGCCCAGGTCCGTGCTGCACGTGCCAGCCAGCGGGGGTGCTGGGCCGTGGGAGGTGGGAGACGTGTGTGCGTGCTGTTTGTGGGCATGCGTGTCAGTGTGAGCATGCGGGGCCACGGGCCCTCACAGCACGTGTGTGCACGCCCGGACGTGTGCGTGTGTGTGTGCGTGTCCCCGTCCCCCACCCCCAGGCCTGCCCTGTCCGTGCGTGTGAACTGCCATGTTGATTTCGTGCTGTCTTTCAGAATCACTATCAGTGACCCCTGAGGAGCGTCAGCCACGGTAGGTACTTGCCTCTCCGCCTGCTGCATGAAGGTGTGTCTGCCCCCTGCTGCACCAGCTCCTCACTGGGGGGCGCACCTAGGACCTCAGAGCCAGGCTCTCCTCCCGCTCCCTTCTATAGCTCCAGACTTATTCTTTCCTCTTTCTGACCTTGCTGCCAGCTGGCTCTGTCACCTCCCTTCTCAGCGAGCCTCGGGACTCAGTGCCACTGCTCAAGATCTCCATGGCTGAGCCTGGGGAGCTTTTGGGACAGGCTCCGCACCCAAGCTGGTAGACATGGGTGCTCTGCAGAGCTGCTGGAGGGCAGATGGTCCGTGGTTTATGACGTAGGGCCAGGGAGCTTGGAGGGGGTTGTATGTCACTGGACTCAGGCAGCCAGAGGACTTGGAACTTCACCCTGGGGGTGCCATACTCATTCCTCAATCTGAGCCATGCTGCTGGGGCAGGACAGGCAGCTTGCAGCCTGGGAGCTCTAGGAACCAAATCCACTGTAGGACAGAAGGGATCCAAGTCCCACCTCTACTGAGCAGCGATCTGCGGCAAAGGCTCTCGTTGTCTGATGATTTCTGAAAGCCTGAGGGTCCCAACCACACCATCAGCCCAGAACACACCTCACAGGCGAGGCAAGGCCCCACAGCCCCTCCCCCGATCTCCTTGGTGTCCTCACATCTGCTGGTGCACCACGGAAGGCAGCGCGCTCGGCCGCAGGTGAAGCACCACAGCCGGCCTATGGGCTCGTAGACCTGGGCCTGTTGCTCCCGGAGGTGGCCGACAGCTTTCAGCCAAGGGGATGACAGTGTCTGCTGACCTGGGCAAGTCAGCTTCTCTGGGTTGCATCCCGGCTGGGCCGAAGAACTCGCCCAGCGAACCCACCTGCCGCTCTACCCCTGCCGCTGACTCTCGTTCTTCTGCTTTTCCCCAGCAGGAAGGGCCCTGCCTCACCTACGCGACCTGCGGTCCCCCGACCAGCTGAGGCTCCCCTCTTAGACTTATAAGCCTGTGGCCACTGGCATCCAGCTGCCCGTCCTCCCTGCCTCCCCAGGGTCCCTTCAGAGGACTCCTGGGCCTTCTGCCCACACAGAGGGGCCTCCAGTGCTCCCTCCAGCCATCCTTTCAGCTCTGCCCTCCTGGTTCAAACAGTGTTCTTTCTCCCATCTTTTCCATCGGGCCTGGGGGCTGTTGCATGGGGCTCACCGCCCCATACTCCCTGAGGCCAGCAGTGGCCTGGGCCAGGGGGCTGAAAGATAGGGAGGCCATAGAAAGCGGAAGCCAGAGGGGGCTGATCATGTGTCTGGAGCTGTGGGTGCACTGCCTGGTGGTGTGTGAGACCAGCGTGTGTGGCAGGGGGAGGGCCGCCCGCCTCCAGCCCAGACCCCGCCCCAGACCTCCGTGGAGCTCCGGCCCCTGCCCACCTCTGGCTCCTCCCCTCCCACCTTCACCTTCTCGATTCTCTCCTCTCTTCCAGAACCCTTGCCCACACCTTCACCTGCATCTCCTTCCCTTGCCCTCCCCTCATGCCCCTGCTGGGCTCGGCTGCCCTTGCCTTACCAGTCTCTCCTCCTCTCTCCTGTTCTCTCTCTGCTTCCTCTCCAACTGCCAGCCGATCGGGTCAGGCAAGTCCGTCCCGTCCTGAGAGCCCCCGGCCCCCCTTCGACCTCTAGCCAGACCCCTTCTCTTCCTCGGAGACTTCCCTTTCCACGCCTGCCTGGACGGCTGTTCTGTGACTTGACAGTGGCTCCCAAAGCCCCCCCCATTCATCTGTGACTTAGTCTATTGTAGTGGTGAGCTGACACACCCAGCGTGACGTTGGTGAAACTTGTGCCCCTCTGTGGTGTTTCTCCTGCCCTGTTCTATAAATATCTATAAATACTTATATATATATACATATATATATACACACACACGGATATATATGGCTGCCACAGCCTCACCCCTCGGGCTGGGAATTACCGTGCTTGTCTTTGAGGAGTCTTGTGGCCCAATTGCAAGGAAACACTGTCACCCTGCCATCCTCCTCCAAAGCGTGCCACCTCCGATGAGCTTCCCTGTCATGCCGGCCTGTGGACAGCCACCCCCTTTCTGCCCCCTCGCCATCCTTTCCCCCTTGTGTGCGGGGGTGCTGTACTGGCGGCTGCGTGGTTCTCTGACCGCTACCAGTCTTGCTGTCTCTTGGCTGAGAATAAAACCCATTTCTGGACGATGGGGAACCGTGTGTGCTCTGCTGGCTGTGTTCTCGGGGAGAGATGAAGGTTCAAACACTGGGGTGCAAGGGTGGGTGAAGGGCCCAGCCATTGCTACGTCCTGTAAGGAATGGTGAAACAAGGCCCCATCCTTCCCAAAGGCCTCCTGGGAAAGCACCTGCAAGTTTGCAGTTCATCCTGTGACTCCTGCTCTGACCACTAGGGGGCAGGAGCACCGTCTCAGCCTGGAGGGTGGATGTGGGATGTGGGCAGGCGCTGTGGACAGAACAGGCCACCAGAGGGCAGGGTCATGGAATGGAAACCACCTGGCCTGGACGTCAGCTCTCTTGGGCGCTGGCACCCTGCTTTCCCGCCCAGGATTAAATCAAGTTTCCGAGTCTGTCAACCATTAGGGTAGGACTGACCCTTAAAACCCCATGGCCAACCCCTTGGGGTTCCCCAGGCTTTATCAAGCAGCCTACGGGAGACAGACCCAGATCTGTAACAGCCCTACTGGACTTGCTCAGACACCCTGGGGCTGTGCACAGTGCAGAGGCCTGTCCTCCGCTGGCAGGACCCACTTCCTGCTCAGTGCCCACAGCACAGGGCCCAGGGCCCAGGGCCCAGTGACCGGGGACAGGAACACACATGACCACACAGTATGGCTAAATCCATTTATTCTGAAATAAAACAAATAGAGTCAAATCAACCCCGTCCCCACCTCCTTACTCTGTCCTATGTTATCAATAAATAAGTTTATTCTTGTATTATAATAATAATAATAGGAATGACAGGGATGGGGTGACGGGAGACCGAGTGGGGGCAGAGGCCCCACAGCCCCTCCCCAGAGCAGTGTCATGTTATCAGATCACCATGATCTTCACCCCGGTGCTGCTGTCAGCCCGGTAGAAGAAGGGGATGCAGGGGTTCTTGCTCAGGCCCGGGTGCTCCTGGCAGCTCTGCATCTCGCACAGCAGCTGCATGATTTGCTGCGCAGTAGAGTTCTCAAGTGCAGCCGGGCCCAGCTCCACGCCGTCGGCGAGGCTCACCTCGAGAAGATCTTTGGAGAGAGAGAGGCAGGGCTCTGAGTGACGTGCGAGCTCTGCCCCGCCCGCTGGCCCACCTGCCCTCCCCAAGGGCTCCACTCACCACCCTGGCTGTGGGCAGCTCCAGGTGCCTGAGGGGCTGGGGGCGCTGTAGTGGGCTCTCCAGCAGGGTTCTGGGCAGCCCCCAGGAACTTGCCATACAATGCATTACGCTCGCCCACCAGGCGCACCACCAGCTCCTGCAACTCCAGGAGCTTCGCCTGGAGAGAGAGGTACTCAGCAGCCGTGCCCCGACCCCTGACCCCACCGGGAGATGGTCAGGACCCCTACCTTCATATCTTCCTTGTCCTTAGCCAGCCGGCTGATGTACTCCTCCTTTTCCCGGTGGCGCTCCTTCAGTACTGCCCTCTGATTCTGGTAAAGGGTGATGTAGTCTCCTGCAAGGAGGGGAGAGGGCAGGCGGTGGGCAGAGCTCAGCTGCCGGAGCTCCCCATCCACCACACGGCGCCCCTGCCCTGGCCTTCCCCTCACCGATAGTATCTGTCTCTCCAGACAGCTGGATGCAGCGATGCTCCAGCTCCTCAACTCGCTCCTTCAGGTCCACGTTCTCCTGCATGACCTCTGTGAAGCGGCTCTGCAGCCGAAAAGCAGTCAGTAGCCACCTGCCCTGCCTATCCCCACCCTTCCTGGCCCGTGCCGGGGGGCACTCACTCACCTGCAGCTTGTCCATGGCCATCTGGAGGGCCTGGTGGTTCTCCGCAGGCACGCTGTCCTCCCTGCTGGCTGGGGCTGGGGTACTCTCCTCCAGCTCGTGCTGGGATGGGGCTGCCAGATGAGCCAGGTGCTGGCAGCGTAGCTTTTGCTTCTTCAGCTCCCTGCGCAGCCGTGCCTGTTCCTCCTCAGCACTGGCTAAGGCCGTGTTGAAATATGCCACCTGCAAGCAAGAGGTTTGGGTGTGTTTTGTGGGGGAACACTCAGGACACATGGGGGGCACAGAGGCAGAGGGGAGCTCCCCCTCATGGGACCTCTGTGGACATATCTGTGGCTCAAGGATGGCATGGTGCCTGACCATCAGCCCCCAGGGCAGACTGGGGATAAAGAGAACTAGAGGGTAGATACCAAGAGGTAAGCAGGGTGCCCGGGAAGGACCTCAGAGGGAGGCAGTAAGGTGGACGGGGAGGGGCAGGGAGTCAGCTCACCACGTCCTCTCGGCTGTCGAGGTCCTCTGGCACACTCAGCTTTGGCCTGGGAACCTCCTCATCCTTCTCCTCCCCATCCAGTTCATCTCCTGCTGGGGGCAGTGGAAGGGTCCTCAGACAACCCCACAGGAAGGTGGAGCAGCCCAGGAAGACAGCTCGGGCCCAGCTCTGCCTCACCTCACTGTGCAACCCGGTCCCCAGAAGAAACGGATTTGCTGTCCTAAAGGTCTTTTCTAACCCAATTCTATGCTGCTAAAAGTCCCCCTTCTTGGGCTCTGTCCTCTCCCTCTGGGTAGTTCCAATTACCTTCCCCAGCCATAGCCATGAGGCTCAGCTGGGCCTGTAGCTGCTGGTTCTGTTGGCTGACAGCTTCCAGGAGCCCCTAAGGGGCCAGGAAAGAGCGTGAGAAGGGACACAGGTTGCAGGCCTTCCCAGGCAGGGCTTAGAGGCCCAGCACTCCAATTCACCTGGGTCTCCTGCAACTCCTGACGGGCCATGTTGGCCTCCTCCTTGCTTTGAGCTTCCTCTTGCTGCTGCTGCTCCATGAGCTGGGAGTGCAGCAGCACCTGCTTCTGCAGGACATCTTTGTCAAAGAGCAGCTGCTGATAGGCGGCAGCGTACTGCTGCAGGTAGTTCAAGTACTGATCCCGCTGCTGCTGCAGGCTCTGAGCCTCTTGGCTCTTCAGCTCCCCCTGCAGGAAGACCCCCAGAGTGAGGGCAAGTGGTGGCTTGCTTCCAGATGCTGAGCCTGTAGCCCGAGGTCCCGCAAAGACCCCTGTGCCTAATGCAGGCACTGAGCTCTGGTCGGGTAGCTCAGTTGGGTAGAGCATCATCCCAATACACCAAGGTTGCGAGTTTGCTCCCTGGTCAGGGCACACATAAGTGGAACAACAAATCGATGTTCCTCTCTCTCTCTTTCAAATCTATAAACTTAAAAAAAATTTTAAGCTTATTAAAAAAATAATAATAATAATAAGGCACACACTGAGGGCTCAGCCGCCTGCCACACCCCCGGCTTCCTCCCCCCAGGGCTCAGCACCTGCCCTCCCTGGCCCAGCGACACACACCGCCTTCGCCAGCCTCGTACCACGTAACGACCTGCTCTCTAGGTCAGCTTCAGGCCCTAGACTGGTGGAAAAGCAGAGTGCCAGCCAACATCTGCTAAGTGCACACGAATGCCTGACACTTCACACGCGTGACTCCCGTTTAATGCTCAATACCGCTATGAGGAAAATGCTTCTCTCCCTTTTAAGTTAAGGAAGCTGAGGCTCAGAGACACGATGTGAACAGTGACTCGCGGGGCTGAGCGCAATGAGCCGCCCTTCATGCACCATCCACACCTCTTCCCCTCGAATCAAGGTCAGTGCTCAACTGGCGATCATGACCTACAGCGCAGGGCTACCCACCTCTAGAGGTCAGAGGGCAGCCCTGGCTGGTGTGGCTCAGTGGGTTGAGTGCCGGCCTGTGAACTGAAAGGTCGCCAGTTGATTCCCAGTCAGGGCACGTGCCTGGGTTGCAGACAAGGTCCCCAGCTGGGGGTGTGCGAGAGGCAATGGATTGATGTTTCTCTCGCATATCGATGTTTCTCTCCCTCCCTTCCCCTCTCTACAAAAAATAAATATTTTTTTAAAATAAATAAATATGCCCTGGCTGGCATAGCTCAGTGGATTGAGTGTAGGCTGCGAACCAAAGGGTCGCCAGTTCGATTCCCAGTCAGGGCACATGCCTGGGTTGCGGGCCAGGTCCCCAGTGGGGGCTACGTGAGAGGCAACCACACATTGATGTTTCTCTCCCTTTCTCCCTCCCCCTCTCTCTAAAAGTAAGTAAATAAAACCTCGCCCTGGCTGGTGTAGCTCAGTGGATTGAGCGCAGGCTGCGAACCAAAGGGTCGCCAGTTCGATTCCCAGTCAGGGCGCATGCCTGGGTTGCGGGCCTGGTCCCCAGTAGGGGCCACGTGAGAGGCAACCACACATTGATGTTTCTCTCCTTCTCTTTCTCTCTCCCTTCCCCGCTCTCTAAAAATAAATAAATAAAATACTTAAAAATAAATAAATAAATAAAAATAAAAGGAAGTAAGTAAAACCTTTTAAAAAATAAATAAAATAAAGGGCAGAGCAGGAGGCAACAAGTAGTCCCCTGTCTCCAGGCTGGAGCCGCCTCTGTCCCGGCCCTGGCACCCAGCTCAGCCTTGCCCAAACCCCTCCCTCCCCAGAGGCCAGTGCCCAGCTCCGAGCCCTCCTCAGCGGGGGCGGGGTTACCGTCTCCTTCAGCTCGCCCAGCCTCTCCTGCAGCTGGCCCAGCTTCTTGGCCAGCTCCTTCTTGACATACTGCTCCGTCTGAAGCGTGCTGGTGAGCTCCACATTCTCGTTGGTCTGGACGGAGAGAAGCAATCAGTGGCCCCCCAAGGCAGCTGGAAACACCAGATCGCAGCGCAGGGAAGGGTAGAGACAAGTAGAAAAAGGCCCCCTCCCACCCCACATTCACCAGTGTGGGCTCTCTGGGTCACTGGATGCCTTCATCGGCTCCATTTCACGTAAGCACCGTACCACCCATTTTAAAGGTGGAAAAACAAGGCCCAGAGATCTAAAGGGTCTTGCCCTGCACCAAAGGACTTGGCAAGGGAGCTGGGTGGGCAGGGCTGCGCACCAGCCTGACGAAGCCGTCCTGCAGCTCAGCCAGTTGCTCCTTGAGCTCGCGGTTCTGGGAGAGTGCCCGGCTGATGGTGGTGCGGTCGCTCTGCATGTCCTCCAGGATCTGCTTGCGCATCTCGGCCTGCTCACCCCAGCGCTCAGCCTCCTGCTCGAGCTCCAGCAGGCGCTGCCCCTGCTCCTGGTTCAGGCGGCTCAGACTTTCATTGTCCTGAATCTGGGCCCGCAGCTGCCCTGCCAGGGTCTCCAGTTCCTGCTGTAGCTGCTCTGCTTTGGCTTGTAGCCGCTGTTCTGCCTCCGAGGGCCCCGCTGGGGGCTCCTGGGGTGGGGGGACAGCTGAGAAAGGACACACACAATAAGGTCCTCTTGCCTCTGCAGTCTCAAAAAATGCTCTTCTTGGTCCACAGCTCCTAACTCGGCCTCCTAGCCCCAAATCTTGGCATCCTGGCTAATAATTCCTCATATTCACATGATGTTCAATCTTTCAAGATGCTTCCAAATAGAGTTCTTTACATTTTTTATGCTCAAGACAACTCTGGGTCGCTGACAGTGAGCAGTCCGCCCCTTTTTTGCAGATGGGGACACTGAGGCTCAGAGAGATTGCAAGGCTTGCCAACTCCTGGTACAGACCTCTTTCCCTTTGCCACTACGCCCGTCCATCCACCCGCCTCCTCGGGGGGCATTCCAGCCACCCTCACCAGCTCCCCGACACGAGCCCTGCTCCCAGATCACCCCAGCCTCAGCTCACCCAGCTGGCTCCTCAGTTCCACCAAGCTGGCCTCCAGCTCCTGCACCTGACTCAGGCCGTGTTCCTTCTCCTCCCTCAGCTTGCACACCTGGCCAAAGCAGGAACAGAGTGGCGGGGATGGAGGAATGGCCAAGCGACCATCTCCCTCTCCACCCCCACCTACAAGACACACACATCCACCTCTGGCTGCACACAGCAAGTGACGTGATTCCCATGTACAGATGGACAGAAAGATGGAGTGACCTCTAAGGTGGGGGGCCTGAAGGTCACATCTCACCTGCTCTGACATCTGCTGCATCTTCTGCTGCCAAATGGCATTCTCTTCTTTCAGATTCTCTGCATACTGGTCTCTCTCCACCTGCAGCTGCTTCAGCAAATCCTTCAGCTGCAGAGTGTGTGCAGAAGTGAGCAGGGACTAGCGCTGGGCCTCACCCACTCCCGGTCACCGGGGGTCATCCTCCTCTCCCACAACACCCTCTGCAAAGCCTCACCTGCTCCACACGTGTCTCCAGCTGGGCCCGCTCCTCCAGCGCCTGCTGTAACTGCTCCCTGCTATCAGGGGTTTCAGACTGACTAGAAAACTGATGGTGAAAAGTGAGATTAGACCTGGGGAAGCCGTACAATGCTCCCCACATGGTCTGAACTGGGACCAACATACAGCTCTGGGTCAACAAAGAGCTCTGTCCTGACGATGTTGGTACCGTGTCCACAGCATTTCTATTTACTAAGTACTCATTGTGAAATATTCCAACAATGCGTGTTCAAAGTTCTCCCAAGGTCTCCGCTAGCCCCCCAGTCCTACCAATCTGGGGTGCACCCTTCCAGGCCCTTTCTAGACATACGCAAACATGTCTAACTCAGACACATTACAGTCGTGTAGGATACGACTGGAGTTCGGTCACATAGCGTTCGGCAACGTATTTGCCTTTGGCTGCACACAAGAGCTATTGAATTTCTGTAATGGTTGCAGAGCAGTCCAGTATAGCACACGAACACGGCACACGTCCACCACGCCCCTGCTGACAGCCTTTCAGGTGCTGTAAGACGCCGCTGCCCTGGTGCTGGTCCTCAAACGGAGTGCTTGGGTCGAAGTGCGAGCAGCCATCTGGACTGCAGAGCTCTAACTTCAGCTCTAACTCCGCAGGTCAGTTAGACTGCCTATCTCGGGACAGGTGCAGAGTGTCCTGGTGGGTGGGGGGGTGGGAGGGGCTGAGGGGAGCACTCAGATCCATTCACGCCCAGGCCAGAGCAAAGGTGTAGCCTCGCATTTCACTCTGGGGTCCTGATCACAGAGCAGCCCTGACAAGCAGGTCACAAACAGGAGAGGGCCATCAGGAGGGTGACCACAGGAGACACACTGGAAGGAGCTGGGGCTGTCTGCTCAAAAAAGACCTCAGGAAGAACAGGGGACTCACACACCCCTTTCAAAGTAAGTAAAGGTCTGTCCTGGGAGAGTTGAGACTGTCCCCATGTCCTTCTGGAAGGAAGAAAGACCCCCGCAGAAGGAAGCTAGGTCCACGAGGGCAGAGAGCTGCTTGCTGTGAAGGGAAACTGAAGCGGAGGAGCGCTCTGGCTCCAGCACCCTGACCACATGGTGGCTTGGTCCCCCCAGGGGAAGAAAATAAAATTCAAGGGCTAGCCTGATAAATGTCATCTATAAAACAGTGGCTCCCAACCACGACGCTGTTAAAAACAAAACTGAAAAAGCCCTCTCCCTGAAATTCCGATGCCGAAGTTGTAGATTTTTATCCCCATCTAGAGGACTCCACGGCAGGACCGGAACACGGACCTGAACTCCCAGCTCTGGGGCCCCAGCCCCCCACCTGCTGCAGCAGCAGCTCCGACATCTCCAGCTTCTTCTGCAGCTCCTCCAGCCTCCGCGTCCCGGCCTCCCTGTCCGTCGCCAGGACCCGGAGCTTCTCCTGCAGCTCCGAGTTCTCCTGCTTCAGGTCTTCGTTAGCTTTGCTGTGGCCAGAGGCAGTGGAGAAAGGCGCGAATAAAGAACAGAAAGGATCGCTCTGGTGGCCCACCCACCGCCCTCGCCATGAAACCACAGACTACTGGCCCTGGGAGGGACCCCAGGATCGAGAGTCACAAGGGACAGGCCGAAGAGAGGACACGAGCTGCATGAGGCCGAGCACGAGGCGGCACAGCAGGGACTGAGCCTGCTCCGCACATGTCCAAACCTCCTCCCCGTGCTGCCTGCGGCCCTCCCGCCTCCCAGCACGCCCCCCGGCCCAAGGCCCCCAGCCCTCGCCCACCCCCATCCTACTTGCTCTTGTATAACTCCAGCTTCAGGGCGTCCCGATTTTTGACGAGTTCTTTGTTGTGCTGCAAACACAGAAAGGCGAGGTCAGGACCAGGCAGGCAGCAGGTGAGCTGGCGGACCAAGGGCAGTGACCGTAACCGCAGCACTTCCTCACCCAGAGTCACATTCTGCGTTTTCCCAGAGCACTTCCGAGCCTGCGCCCTCACTGGCTTTTAGTAAGAACTCAACCGGCGAGGGTGGAAGAGGCGGGTCGAGGGATCTAATCCACAGCTGGCTGCCAGAGGCCCAGGGGTGCAGATGCTTTGCTATCATTACTACTATCATCATCATCACTGCAATTTTTTTTTTTTAATCCGCCCTGACTGGTGTGGCTCAGTGGACTGAGCGCCAGCCTGTGAACCAAAGGGTCGCCAGTTCGATTCCCAGTCAAGGCACATGCCTGGGTCACAGGCCAGGTCCCCAGTGGGGGCCACGTGAGAGACAACCATACATGGATGTTTCTCTCCGTCTCTTTCTCCCTCCCTTCTTCTCTGTCTAAAAATAAATAAATAAATAAACTTTTATCCTCACCTGAGGATATTTTTTCATTGATTTTTAGAGAGAGGAAGGGACAGAAAAACATCGACGCCAGAGAGAAGCATCCACCGGTTGCCCCCCGTATGCGCCCAGACCAGGGGCAGCATGCACCTCGACTGGGGGTCAAACCGCGACCTAGGGATGTACCCTGGCTGGGAGTCAAACTCACAACCTGCCGGTTAGTGACGGCGCTCCAAGCACCTGAGCCACACCGGCCAGAGCACCGTCACTTGCGAACCTGTACTGTGCGCTCTACCAGGCGCCACGCTAACCCTTTGAACTGTTACCATCACCGTGGGGAGCAGTGACTGCCCTCAGCTCCATCTCACAGGTGAGCGGCGCGGAGCGTGAGGGGTTACGCTGCTTGCCTAAAAGCACTTAGAGCGGGGACTGAACACTCAGGTCTCTCTGATTCTTTAGCCGCCTTTTCTTCCTGGGGTGGGAGCACAATATGAGGGAAGGAACTACATTTTTCTTGTAATTTTTCATTTTTTCAATGGATGATACTCTGACATGGCCCCGAACTCAGAAGGCACAGAAGTGACATGTCTCCCTGCCACCCTGTCCCTCACCCCTGGGTTTTTATGAACCCTTTCAGACATGGCCTCACTTGCTCTCTCACTCTCTCTCACACACTTCTCCCCCTTCTACACATAGGACAACATGTTAAAAATACTGTTCTGTACCTTGGCCCCCCAAGTCCCCAGGACCTGGCCGAGGCCCATGGCCAGTCAAGGGCAGGGCTGGCGCATAGGCTCTGGGCTCTACGTCCAGTGCTGGCTCCGGACAGCACCCCCCAATGCCCACGGCCACCGCTCCCAGGCTGCTTCTCACAACCACACTGAGAAACGGCCCGTGCTGCCCTCGGGGCACAGACACTGCACCCTAAAGAAGGGACCCTGGGGGCAGCGGTGCGCTGACCCTGTCCGCCTGCTTCTGCTGCGTGGAGACGGCACACAGCGTCCGCTCCAGGTCGCCGACGCGCTGCTGCGAAGACTGCAGGAGACCAGCGAGATCCTCCGCCTCCCCTGGAACGGCAGAAGTGGGGTCCAGAGAAGGGGTGCCACAGGAGGCCTGCCACGGGCCCGCTGGGGGACGACAGGGCGTCTGCGTGCCCACCTGTTTTTTGCCGGGCTGCCTGCTGAGTGTGGGCCAGGGCTGTCTGTAATTCCGTCTTCTCAGACACTAGGATCCCTATGGTCTGGATGTGAACCTTTGGGAGAAAAGCCAAACGAGGGCTGAGAACGAGGAAAAGAAACATCCGGGGAACACACGGGAACACCCTCTAGCCCACTTACCTGTAACTGCTCTCTCAGAGCTCCCTGTTCCTTCGCAAGCTTCTGCTTATATTCCTGCTTCTCCTGCAGGGAAAGAGGAGGAAAATCTCTTACTGGGAGGAGGAAGAAATGAAACAGCTAAAGACATGCCCCAAAATGCCACCAATGGTCCAGGAGAGGCCCATCAATGAGACTATGTTGGGGGTGGGGGTGGGGGCTGAGGGGCCGGGTGGGGGAAGGGAGCATCTGGGATGGGGAGGGGCCTTTATTTTCCTGGCTGGGAGCAGGCAAGCCAAGAATGGACCTTCCGGTCTGAGTCCTCCCCCGAACCCTCAGCCACGTATGAGCAGACAAAGAAATCACGTTACTTTTTCTAGTTGATCCGCAATTTCCTGGTTCTGTCGTTTCTGTGGAATCAACAGCAGGCGGCGGGGTTACCCCCTGCACTGTGCTCCCCACACCGAAGAGCAGAGATGGATGGGGACCAGGAATGGGTGTTTTGTTCTTTTTTTAATGGCAACATACCAATCATTTATTTATGTGTTTAATTTTTTTCAATTACCATTTCACCATTTATCTCCCCTCCACCCCCGCCCCCCAGGAATGGGTTTTAAAGGGAAAGGTTCAAAGCTCCCAAGCAAACAGACTTCGAGTGCAGGGTGGTTTTGCTCCCAGCTACAGAAACGCATGTCTCAATCCGAATTCCCATGAGAGGACAATGGCATAAGCCTCCAGACCTGGGGTTTCAGAAAGGAAAGACGGCCCTTCTGCCAGCTCGTGATTTGGAAGCATTCACTCATTCAACCGGTATTTACTGAGCACACACCACAGGGCAGCCGACATATAGGAATGAAAAGGACCTTTAAATCTTTGATTTTTTGAGCTAAAAGGAACCTTGGACACCCTTTAATTCTACCTCCTCAGGAAATTGAATTCCAGAGAGAAGTGACTTGCTCAAGGTCAAAGACAGAGCAAATTAGAGGCAGCGCCAGGGCCAGAACACAGCAGTCCAGCTAGTGGTCCCCTAGGACCTAGAGGCAACCGCGCCACAGGGCCAGCATGGAGAGGACTCAACAAGCAGGGAGCATGGGGGACAGAGGGCAGACACAGAGGGCAGCCACAGAGACAGCCATGCCACATGCTCCGCACTCTGGTGTCCCTCCAGCTGAGACCTAGGCCTCCTGGCCCCCCGTTCTCCCTGGGCCCCAGGGGCCCCAGCCCCTTTCTTCAGAGTCCCACATTAGCAGCGTGGAATCAGGGGACCCCACCCCCCGGACTCTTACCAATTCCTCTATCTCGCTACCGAGTTGTTTGTTTGTTAGATTGCTGGAATCCAGGGCTAGAGAGAGCTCTTGGTACCGGCTCTGAGGCGCATGCAGAGAGGAGGAGGGGTTGGGAGAGGGACGGGGGAGAGGTAGAGAGAGCAAACATTAGGGCTGGGGGTGTCCGGGCTGTCTCAGCAGGGCACCCAGCCCCCTCTGCTGGGGTCGGGGGACTGGCCTGCAGGGTCCCTGGGCCACAGTCCAGGGCCACTCACCTCCAGAGCCTTTATGTTAGCAGAAGAGGCTAGTCCTTCCCCGTTGACGAAGGAGGCAGACTAGGAGAGATGGAAGTGCCCACATGGAGATGCTCTCTGGCCCTCTCCAGGCCGAAGCCCGCCAACTTCCTGTCTTCCCCATCGACTAGCGAAATTTTCTTTTCCGCCTAAGTTGGCCCCTCCTCCTGTCCTGCCAACCTCTCCTGGTTCCTACCTCCCCCTCACGCCTCTCCCCCGCCCCCAGCAGCTCTCATCCTATGCCCTCTGCAGCAGGACGAGACGATGCATCCGATCTCATGGTCCATCTCCTTCATTTGCACAGCTTCAAAGCGGAGACTAGGAAAAGGGATGACCAGCTAAACATTAGCCAGCTGGGGCGGCCGCTCCTAGCAAATTCCCTTCCTCTTGGGAACCTCTGTCTCAGTTTCTGTCATATTTTCCTCCTGCCTTCCCACCCGCTCTGGGCTCCAGTTCCCGCAGTACCTCACAGACGAGACCGTTGAGCTGCTGGGAAAGCTGACGCAGGCTCTCGGTAGATGAGAACCTGCGGATGAACACAGCGGTCAGGGCTGCAGGAGCCCTGATGGGAAGGAAGGGGTCGCGGGCAGCGCCTGCCCGACCCCCTCAGCCTCAGGACTGCTGCGCCCACAGGAGACTCACGTGCTTTCAGGCAGAACAAAAGGGCCACTTTCAGGATCATAGTTCTGTTTGGGAAGAAACACGTGAGGTGAGAATAGCCCGGGGGGAGGTAAGCCCAGGTCAGTCTGACAACACTGCATCCCCCTGAAACTTAAGGAGCAACCTGGTTCTGGCCTCCCCCACCCTAGACCTCAGGAAGGGCCGAGCTGCCTGAAGAAAGCGGGGAAGAGTCCACGGTGGGCCCAGTCCTCTGGGAAGGAAGAGGGGTGAACATTGAGAGGGGCAGCGGGCAGAGGGGAAGAGACACAAACCTGAGCTGATGAAGCAGCACTGGGGGAAAGGACACCGTCAGGTGACATGGTGTCATCAGAAGGCAGTGCTGCAGGAGCGACATGGTCTTTGGGCGCCTGTCACAGAACAGAGCGGGGGTTAGGGAGGCCTGTGGGAAAGGCTCCTCACTGCCGTGGGTGCAGGGATGCGGAGCAGGTAGGACAGGTGTTGCTGCAGTCCAAGTGACAGCCACACATGCTGGGAGCCACTCTGGGGTGTGTCTCGGCCGCGCTGCAGCCTCTGCCTCTGGCCAGGGCTCAAAGCAGGCCCGCAAGACTTCCCTCACGGCCACGGGGGCCCTGTTCTCCCTGGAGCTCAGCAAAAGACAGCAGCAGGATCCGATCTGTGGCAGCCACGGCAGGTGGGAGGAAGGGGTGCCAAGTCAGGGGCGGGGCTCTGTTCTCCCACAAAGCCTGTCTGTGCTTCAGAGAGACCCCCACCACGGGCCCCCCGCTGGGCAGAGGGTGCAGTGACAAAGAAGCAGACGTGGTCGACACGGCTCTCGGCCTCTTTCCTCTCCCTCTCCTTTCTTCCGTCCTCCCTCCGAACACTGGCTGCGTCTGCCCGCTCAGGCCGCTTCTGGGAAAGAAGTTGCCTAACCAGAAGCCTCTCCCAGTTCCTGGAGGTAAAAAGTAACCCCACCCCAACCTCCTAGCTCCAAAACAACTACTACCCAGCCAAGGAAGCACCTGAGAAACCAGAGGTAAGACATTCGCCCTCTGACTGTGGGCTTCCTGAAGACAGTCTCGGACCGAGGACCAGGAGCCAGAGGAAGCCACTCTCTCTTCCCCAGCTGGACCCGCTTGCTGGACCACAGCGCCACCCAGCCTCTCTCCAGGCTCAGGCCTGACACTTAATCCAAGCCTCTGGCTCTAGAGAACTAATGTCCAACAGGCCAGATAGACAAAGAGATAGGGGAGACAGGCGACAAGCTGAGCTCGACAAGGGAAAGTGCCAGGGAGCCATGTGAAGCTGGGGCCGGAGGGAGAGGCTGCACCGCTCTGCAGGGGAGAGAGGGGCTGCCTGCTCTCTGGAACCCTCAGCTCTGGCCTCTGAAAATCCCAATCCTTAGAGCCAGTGCTGCAGAGCCTGGTGGACCTGCTGCTGGGTCAAGTTATTTGCATTACTGCGCACGCTATGACCTTTGGCCCCAGAACCTGGTGTTGCCTTGCCAGCCTGTACAACTGACTCTAATAGGTAAGAGCAGGGGGTCCCAAACTGGCTGGGCAAGAGACTTTGGGGGGAGGTGGGCACCCTCACAGCCATGGCCCCGGCAAGCTCTAGGTCTCTCCTGGCATCTTGGATTCCCAATGATCCCTAGCATTAGGCACCAAAAAATCTCAGAAGGGGAAAAAAGTATTTTCCTGAGAACTTAAATCTGTATAACAAGACTTTTGTGAGCAAACAAATTATTTCATCATTTTAAGTCTTGTAGCTAAGTATGGAGATTTTAAAACACATTGTCCACTCCCCTCAAATGCCCCATTCCATTAAAAAGTTCTTTATTTCTCCATTATTCCCCACTTCTGGAGATGCTCTATTTCTGCCCAGGATAGGGCAATCACAGCCCTGCGTTACTGCCATAGAAAGCTTAAGTGGGAAACAGACACCTATAAAAAGAGGACCTAAAAGCAACAAGGAGGGACTATGGGAACCTGCGACTTCATCTGCAGAAGAACAGAGGGATGCAGGCACAGCTCATTAGTGTAAATACTCAGCTGCAGGATCCCTGCAGGCCTGGGCTGCCCTCCCCGCCACTCGAGCTGACAAGGTGAGTCACAGCTGGAGGGACCTGACCGACTGGCTGTGAGCAGTCCTAATGGCCAAAACACTCTCTAACACCAGCCAGCAGCGCCCTGTCCCAGGCCCTCTCCCCATGCCCACTGCCAACAGGATCTGGGCCCATCTCAGCCCTATTCCTCTGGCCTGGCAGATGTGCCCCAAGGAAGTTGATTAAGGAGGAAATGCCAACATCACATCCGGAGGACATCACCTGGCCCGGTGCACACCAGGCTCCCCGCCTTTCCAGAACGTGCTCACCATCCTGGCCGTTACCTGTATCGTGCCCTCAGCCTGGAACTCCCATTCCCCCTCTCTCCAGGCGGATGGAGGTCACCCACCTCTGATCTTCAAACCGGTCTCAAATGCCACCTGCTCCAGCCTCCAATCCACTGAAAACCAACTTCTTCCTCCGTTGAGCATGTGGAACGTTGCCACATTCTATCTGGTCTCTTCCAGCGGAGCCTGCCTCCCTCGGCCTCGGGGGCATTCTACCTGATTCCCCTATTTTCTCTGGGGCCCGCCAAGTGCCTCTGATATCGGAGACCCACTGAATATGGTTACGTGTCCATATTTGATTTTTATTCCCTTTCTCTTAACCCTAGGTAACTGACTCCCAAATCAAAGTTAATTAATCAACTTAAAAAATCGCAAACTGCTCTGCGATTTATTGGTCTTTTGGGGACTGAGGCCCACAGGGCAAAACCCAAGGAGTTCGTTTTAATTAACCTCTCCTAGTCTGAGAGTACCACTGGACACTCAAACTTGGGGGTCAAAAAGCCAAGGCCAACACACCTGCTCTAGAAGCTATTCCCAAATTCCCTTTAACCTTCAAGGTGCATCTCACCTTCTCCAAGATGATAGAAGATGTAGGGGAAGAAAAATAAACCCAACCAACCAAGCGAGTGAAAAAGCAGACATGAACAGGACGAGGGTTAATGACAGCAACATAAAATAAGCCAGAGGCCAAGTACCCCCCAAACCGGAGAAGCCTCGGGACATGCACAGCTGGGAGAGAACAAGCCAGAGAGGGGTCTTGGCACTGCCTCACCTTCCAATTGTCCAATGGGGAGAGCGCTACCCCATTGGAATGGTTAAGGTCGGACACCAGCACCTTCAGAATGTCCTGAATCTACAGGAAGCGAGAGGGAAAAACAAGGGCGGGGGAGAAAGAGAGAAGTGGCTTAGAGAGAGGCAAGAGGGTCAAAGAAGGGAGAAGAGATGGGTTCAGGGAAATTCAATGCTGGAGAAGAGAGCAGGGGACCGATACCACAGCCTGGGCCATCCTTCCCAGCAGCACTTGCTGCCTTGCCACAGGCAGCAATGAGCGCAGATGAACAGAAGGAGCAGTCCCCTGAGCGGTGCAGCTCTACACGCGCCTCAGACCTTCTCCTCGGGCCCAGGGTGCCAGGGGTGCAAGTGGCAGGGCTCCAGACCCCCCACCTCCGCTTTAAAAACCGGACTTCCGAGTAAAGGTCTGCTTGAATGAAAGGGGTTACAACTAAAAATAAGTTTGACCCAACAATATCATCTTACAGATGAGGAAACTGAGGCCCCCCAGGAGGAAGTGATTTTCCTGAGGTTGCCCAGAGCTGGACTCAAAACTCCTAATCCAGAGCCTGGGGCTCTCCTCAGCACACCCGGGGGCTCTGTGGGTGCCTCCTCGAGGGAGAGCCTGCTGGCAAGAGGCTGGCTGTTCTCACAGCCAGGTTTCCCCAGGAAGCCGGAGATGAGGACAAGCCCCCCGAGCAGTAAGTGCGTTAGCAACTGCCCTTTACTGGATGTTTACTCCGCACCAGGCCCTGTATTTAGGGATTAATATAAAAACAATGTCTCTTAAACTTCCTAAATGCAAGACGATATTACCCTATTTTACTGATGTGGAAACAGAGACCCACATGGCTTAAACAATTTGCCCCAATCTGCATCCCTAGCAGAGGGAGCGGTAGCTTAACCAGGACTTGAGCATCTTAACCCCTACCCTCTACTGCCCCTCCCCCAGCACCCCCATCCCGGGAAGCCTGGCTGACCAAGACTCACATCCTCAGGCGAGTGACAGCCATCAGAAGTGGCCGTCTCAGGGCTGCTGCCATTTTTAATCTTCTTTTTCTTCTTACTTCCCGCAGGAACACTAATGCCTCGCTGCTGCTGGAATTCTCTCAGCTGCAAAGGGGAAATGCAGTGAGCCTCGTGACCACTCTAAACCCCCGTATTCACACCCTGCTCACAGTTCACAACACACTCGTGTTCGCATCTTATTAAATGCCACAGCAGCCCTACGAGGTATTGTCATCCTTACTTAAGGACTGCAGAAATGGACTTAAGTTTTTTCAAAAAGGCAATAATGCAATTAAAACTCAGTCTTCTATCTCTGAGTTCAGGGGGTTATGCCGTAAGTCAGTAGCTGCCAGAGGTGGTGAACACTGAAGCGATCAGACATGAAGGTCCGTCCTTATACATCTGTTGGAGATGCACACCATGACTACGCAAGCATTTACGTCATGGCAGTGAAGGCACAGCCCTCGTGAACTGGGATGGTAAGAGGAAAAACGCAATCCAAGTACCATTTCAGAGAGAAGTCTATTATTCTCTTACAAATCTATGTAAATGCCATCCTTAAGTACATTAATATAAAAGGCAGAACCGATGCTTCGGTCCCATATTTATCCTGTGGCGCTCGGAGCAACCCACGCTGAGGTGATGACTTTGGGATGGTCGCCAGCTGGGAAGTGCGGTTTCCCGGGATCTGCTCCACGGAGGATAAGCAGATCTCACTCCAAAGAGCACTGACTGCGGGCCAACCGGGTCCCAGAGTCACCGAGAATTAGAACATGAGTTGGAAAATTCACATGACAAATTTCAAAGTCTCTCCGGAGAGTAGAAACCTGGGAGAACACTAAACTAAACAAAACACATTCACCCCACCAACACCCACAGATGTGGTCACCGTTTCGAGATTACTAGGGAAATGTGGGCTTTTAACGCTATCAGTGTCTACGAATGGGGTAGAGTCTAGAGTAAGAAGCCTGAAACCTCTCGGACCTAAGTCTCGTAGTCCCGAGTCCCTTTCAAGCTGGAAATTTGTGCCTAAACCAGAGAACCGGAAAGCAGGTGAAAACACTAGGGGACTGGGTCGTAAGATCGAACACTGGGTAATGACAGTTTCGAGGGAGATTGTGACATAACTACATTCCACTCCTCCCAACCGACGCCCGAGTCGCCGCTCCGCGGCGGGGGTAGGGAGCACAGGGCCCGGACCCAGGTCCTTGGAGAAGGAACCCAGGGTGCCCAAGGAGTCAGGGAGCCCAGGAGGTCCGGTTCTGGGAGGCAGAAGGCGAGGGCCAAGCCTGGAGCCGGGAACCCTGGAGCCCAAAGTCACCCGCGAGCTACGAGGAAGGGCGGGGGCTGGGCTGCCGGCGGGGTTGGGGGGGCGGGGCTGGTGAAACGACTTTGGGGAGGGGGCGCCGAGGGGCTCGCCCCGTGTGCCTCAGAGGCAGCACAGACTCTGGCCACCGTCCGGCCGTCGAGGGGCCTTGGGCTAAGTCAGGGAGCCGCAACTCGGCACGTTTTACCTTTTTCCTGGCCTCGGCCAATTTTTTCTGTCGGACTTCTTCCGACATCTCGGGAAGGGGAGGGGTGCAGGGGGGCCACATCACCGCGATCCCGGAAACCACCTCGGAATTGCTTCCGGCAGCCACCACTCATCTTTGCGACTAAGCCAGAAAAGGAGGGTCTAGGGCGATTATAGGCAGCAGTGCTGTGGGCGTAGTCTTAATCCTTCAACTCCATTGGCCTTTAAGAAAGATGAAAAGGAGAAAGGGCGTGGCCACGTGACGCGAACCAGGAGGAACAGGCGGAGCCACCACAGTGAAAGATGGCTCCGCCCCCTGGGGGCGGGACCCGACCTCGCCGGGTGCGCGCGCAGCTCGCTGTGTGACTGACTTGTTCCTGGTCTCCTTCACAGGATCCTGATTATTTTGGTGGACCTGAGAGGCCGCTCTTCTGCCTTCACCCTGGATCCTCCTGCACTGCGGAGTCCCCTGATACGGGGGCCTCGGACCCCCGGGCTCAGGAGGTGGGCTGGGAACGAACGGCAAGGGGAAAACGCATCCCTTCACAGTCCCTTTCCTGACTCCCCATAGCTCTGCCCCAGACTTTCACGTCCTAGAGTTTCCTTCTAGAGACCTCGATCCATTCCTCCACACAGTTCATCCTATCAGTATCGCCCCTTCCTCAAGGATCTCTACCCTGACCCCAGGAGCACATCTGCCCCTTCCCGACTGGATCCAATCCCCGGCGCACCCACTTCCCAGCTCCTCCTCCCACACCCCACAGTACCCGCTTCTTCGGGAGCGGACTCTAGCTCCACTCAGCCATTTTCCCTTGGATTCCTCTCCAGGACTCAACCAGGACTTTCCAAAAGTTGCCGCGGGGCCTTCCGATCCCCTGTGAGTATGCCTGTGCACCCCCCACTCTTGCCCTCCACCCTGTAAGCCAGTGCAGCTCCCAGCCCGCGCCCCATCCCCACTGCAGCTGACCCCGCCCCCCATAACGTCTTCCCCCAGCCAACGTCAACCTTATTCTGCTGAGACACTCCAGGTCATTTTTCAGCCCTTCCCCTTCTTTTCCTCGTGCCTCCCAAGCTTCGGAGGAGAAGCAGTGACCTGCCCTTGTCCGTGGCACCCCGCGCGGGCTGTCTCTGCTCCTTCCTGTCAGCGCCACTGTCCCCTCCCCCACCCATGCCACCCACGCAGAGACCACTTTGGTTCCCTCCAGCTGTGCTTTCTCCTGCACCTGTGCTGTCTCCTGCCCTCCGGCATGTGGATACACTGCCCTAATCAGGAATCCCCATCAGGGATACTTTTCTTTCAGCTTTTGGACAAGCTGATGCCTACTTACTCTTTTTAAACTACTTTTTAAAATATTTTATTTATTTATTTTTAGACAGAGGAGAAGGGAAGGGAGAAAGAGAGGAGAGAAACATCAATGTATGGTTGCTTCTTGCTAGTCCCCAACTAGGGACCTGGCCTGCAACCCAGGCATGTGTCCTGACTGGGAATCGAACCAGCAACCCTTTAGTTCCCAGGCCTGCGCTCAATCCACTGAGCTACACCAGCCAGGGCAGATGCCTACTTATTTTTTAAAGACAGAGAGGAAGGGGAGGAGAAAGAGAGGGAGAGAAACATCAATGTGTGGCCGCCTCCCATGTGGCCCCCACTGGGGCACCGCCCGCAACCCAGGCATGTGCCCTGACCGGGAACCGAACTAGCAACCCCCTGGTTTGTCACTCAATCCACTGAGCCACACCAGCCAGGAGTGATGTCCTTTAGAATTGAGCTTCCTCAGAGAAGCCGCACCCCCACTTCTGGCTCAATCCAGTGACCCTGCTAGGCACTTCCTCGGCACACTGTACTTCCACTTCAAAGCACTTTTCAGACTTGTAGTTTGTTGATCACTAATTTGTCAATCACTCATTCATTTGACCAATGCTGTTGAGTGCCCACTATGTGCCAGGCACTGTAGTAGACACAGTGTCATCGGCGGTAAATATAACAAAGTCCCTGCCTCCAGCAGTATAAGGCAACAGTGACAATAATATTGTCAATGGAAGGTATGACGTGTCTGGTGGTGGTAGATGTCATAAAGCATCAGGACAAAGTGACAGTGAGTGGTGGAGGAGTGGCCATTTAAATGGGACGGTCAGAGAAGGCCTTTCTGAGGAAGGGTGACCTGTGAGCAGAGCCCCTGGAGGAAGGGCGCGGTTGTTGGGTGTTTTCTATCTGGGACGAGGCTGCCTGTTCCGTGAAGGCAAAGGACCAGGCTTGCTGTCTCCTGCGCTGCTGAACCCCGGAGCCTTTGCCAGTGCCTGGCAGACGGTGACTGCTCACTTTTTGGTGACTGGCTAGACGCCCTGTGCAAAGAATAGGAACCGCGTCTTCCTTGGTCTCTTCTTGCACCACGTGTAGAGAGTGGATCCGACATCCATTTCCTGAAGATTAGCAGTGTCCCAGGCACTGGCCTTTGCAGCTGCTGGAAGCAGAAAGGGCAAGGATGAACTGTAGCCCCCGGAAAAGGCTTTATCATCCAATGAGACCATAAACCCAGCGACATCACCGACTTGAGAGAAGGATCCACTAGATCTGAGGTGGATTCTCCAGGGTCAGTTTGGGGGCCAGGGGAGGCCCTTTAGTTAGAACTGGCTTTGGCCGAGAGTGAAAGAAAACCCCAATAATGGCGGCCTAAACCATCGTCGGGGACCCAGGCCTCTGTCTTGTTCCACCACGTCTTCAACGTGGCTTCTACCTCATCGTCCAAGACGCCCGTTCAGCCCCCGCGTTACTTCCACATTCCGGCTGGCAGAAAGGAGGAAGGCCAGAGAAAGGCCTGCTGTCTCCCTGGCAGGACAGTTCCCAGACATAGTGTCTACCGTTTCTGACTAAGTTCCACTTGCCAGCACTTAGTCACAGGGCCACATCGAATTCCAAGGGAAGCTGAGAAGTGTGCCGTATTTTGCCCTGTGTAATGCGTGCCCAAATTTTTGGCTCCAACTTTCAGGAAAAAAATCTTTCGTAGGCCCTGGCTGGTGTAGCTCAGTGGATTGAGCGTGGGCTGAGAACCAAACAGTCCCGGTTCTATTCCCAGTCAGGGCACATGCCTGGGTTGCAGGCCAGGTCCCCAGTGAGGGCCACGTGAGAGGCAACCACACATTGCTGTTTCTCTTCTTCTCTTTCTCCCTCCCCTCCCCTCTCTCTAAAAATAAATTAAAAAAAAAATCTTTTGTGGTAGTTTTTTAATTTATTTATTTATTTATTTATTTTTGTATTATAAAGGAATTTTAGCATTCATTTTTGAACATACGGTACAAGAAATTTTATGTAACACATAATTACAAAACCCAAAAATACAAGGTATTTCATGCACTACCCAGGTATAATGCGCATCCTTATTTTCCCCTCAAAAGTTTGGGCAAAAAAATTTTGCATGATACACGGGAAAATATGGATAGTCTTATTTGGGGTTGGCGGTGTCTGCTTGTGTCACCGAGCAGAAGCAGGAAGTGGCTTTGGGGGGACAATGTGCAGGTTCCAAATCGTGGCTAACTGGTCGGTCAGCCTAGCTAAGGACTTTCTGTGCCACTTAGCGGCCGTCTTCAGAGTCCGGCCAGGCTGATGGGGCCGGCGAGGACTCTCCGCACCTTGACATTCGGAAGCTGAAGGAAAAGAGGGACCTGCTGGACCAGGAGATCTCCCAGTTCATAGCTGAGTAAGTCTTGTGGGTTCCTCAGTGTGCTTAAGCAACTAGTGCTCAGTCACCGCACCCAGTCATCCTGGCTCAGCGTAAAAACGGCCGCACCGCTGGCGTCAGGGTGTGTCAGCGGCCTCTCCCGGGGAGGGGGGAGGGTGTGCGCAGGCTCGGGAGCCCTAGGGAGCAGGAACCAGAAAGCTGGCAGGAATGGAGGTTCTTGCTCCCTGGGACCCTCGTCCTCGTCCTCTGCTGCCTGCACCCAGGTTCCGTTCCTCTCTGAGGGGAGGGTTGTCAGTGCCTGGGGAAAGTGGTTCTTCTGCAACTCCTGTGTTTCCCGTGCCCCACGCTCCAGCCGCACAGCACAGGCCGAGGGACTTTTTAAAAAATTTATTTATTTACTTTTACAGAAAGGGGAGGGGAAGGAGAAAGAGAAAGAGAGGAACATCAGTGTGCGAGAGACACATCAATCAGTTTGCCTTTCTCATGCCCCCAACCGGGGACCCGGCCCGCAACCCAGGCCTGTGCCCCGACTGGGAATCAAACCGGCGACCCATTAGTTCACAGGCCAGCGCTCAGTTCGCTGAGCCACACCAGTCAGGGCAGACTGAGTGACTTTTATTTTATTTTATTTTTTAAAAGATTTTATTTATTTATTTTTAGGGAGAGGGGAAAGGAGAGAGAAAGAAAGGGAGAGAAACATCAATGTGTGGTTACCTCTTGCACGCCTGTAGCTGGGGACCTGGCCTGCAAAGCAGGCATGTGCCTGGACTGGGAATCGAACCGGAGACCTTTCGGCTCACCAGCCGACACTCAATCCACTGAGCCACACCAGCCAGGGCAAGACTGAGCAACTTTTAAATGTGCATTTCATACTTGAGGGGATCTGATTGGCCCCTCGTGTGCCCATCTGTGAACCCCTCAGCTGTGGCCGGGGTCACATAGTACCGGTGTGGTTGGGACCCCTCCCTAACGGTACGGGCAGCATTTGCCAGGGGCTGATGCCCGACTATAAGCTTTAGTGGACAGGGTCTTTCTAGCCATCTCTAGCCCCCGGTGCTGAGCACCTAGTAGGCCCGTAGTGCTGCCCTGTTACTCTCTGAACCTTGGATCCTCATCAGCTTTCTCTCCCTCTCCATCGCTCACCGCAGAGGCTACAGTGTGGATGAACTGGAGGACCACATCTCCCAGCTCCATGAGTATAATGACATCAAGGATGTAGGCCAGATGCTGCTGGGCAAACTAGGTGAGCAGCAGGGCTCCGGCGGAGCAAGCAGGGCGTAGAAGGAGTCCCCGTCTCCCAGGGGTGGTTGGATTTTGTCCCTGAGCCTTCTAACTCACCAGCCCTCCCACCCGTCTCAGCTGTCCCGCTCCCTGAATGCCCCTAGCAAAGCGGCTGTATGGCTCTTACCTGAGTCAAGGGTTTCAGGGTGTTTTTCCCCCTTGTGGGTAGAACCTGCTTTGAGGCTGCAGGCAGGTTTGACCATGGACTCACCCACCTGCTGGACCGAAAACTAGGGTTCCCTGGCTTCCAGGGCCTGTTCAGACGGATTGAGACACCATCCCTGCCTCAAGGGGCTGACTTGCCACAGAGGCAGAAAGTGCCAGGGTGACTCCGTGTGACTTAAAGGGGCATGTTGTTCCTCCTTGAACCCCTCTCGCTCTGCAGAGGCCCGAGCCACGCGCAGACCCCTGTGGTCCGGGCCGGCTCGGACCGCCCACTGGTAGGTGAGGAATTGGGTCAGTGGCCTCAGCTGCGTCACCTGGCTCAGATTGGTGGGCATGGACGGTCAGCAGCCAGTGACCGCTGGCGACAGCGTTCAGAGCTGGGACTGTCTGTCCATTTGCTGCATGGGCTTCATCACTTGCCGCAGAACTGTCCATGGGTGTCCAGGGTCCGCAGCAGGGAGGGCTTCTCTGTGGTTCAGTGAGGGACCAGTCCCAACGGGGAGAAGGGGAAATGGGGGGAGGGAGACAGAGATGGACGAAGAAAGGGGGCTGAGCAGGGCCCAGGAAGGAGGGAATGTGAGGTGCCTGCCTGAAGCCTGGAGGTCAGGCCGGTGACCCCAGGGCGTGGGCTCGAGCGGCGGCCTACCCGCTTTCACTGGTCTGGTGAATATTTACTGAGCATCTACCCTGTGCTGCGCTACGAGGCTTGGGGACACTTTGGAGAACCAGACACTTGGAATGCTGTGTTTCATGTGACTTCTGTCTCCGTGCTGGGATGAGGGAGGGAAACGGTCACTGCAGAACACAAACGAACACATTATAAAACGTGCCGTGTGCACTGTGAAGGAATCAAAGGGCAGCGGTGGAGAGTCCTGGGGTCGGAACAGGGCGGCCGCTGGGGGTGAGGGGGGTGGACAGGGGAGACCTCTGAAGAAAGCCCTTCCCGTGGGAGGAAAGGGGGGCCTTTCGAGGAGCAGGAGGAACAGTGTCACCAAACAGCCGGGGCATGGCACCTGGGCCAGGTGAAGGAGTCCGGGCTTTCAGCAGGTGCAGACACCAGGTATATGTACATGTCCGTCTTCAGCAGGTGCCTGCAGCTGCTCTGGGAGAAAAGATGCGGGGGGAACTGCATTTGACTCCTCCGCAAAGCGGGGTGAGGGTTCAGTGAGTCCTGTTGGGGAAACCAGGCAGGAGTCGCCCGAGGGTTATCTTGGCAACTAGGGAAGCAGGAAGAAGGTACAGGAGGGGTCCTGGGCGGCCAGGGATGTGGCCGTTCTCCCACTCCTGCCACTGGCCAGTCCTCCTTCCTTTCAGCCGTGATCCGAGGTGTCACCACCAAAGAGTTGTACCCAGAATTCGGCCTGGACATGAGTGACTGAGCAGAGGCTCACAGCCCGTCGTCCAGGGCCCGCAGGGCGGCCAGACACGGACAGGAGAAGCTGTGAGAGCCCATGCAGTGCGCCCACGGGCTTTCCGGTCGGACAGGAGCCCTTTTGTGCAGAACCCGCGCTGAGTCGGGAGGAAGGTGCGTGCCCAGCTCCGGACTCCCGAGATGTCCCAGTGACACCTGTGTCTGTGTATGTGCGTCCTATTTGTGAGTAAACATGTGAACAATATGTTTTTTAGATTTTATTCTTTATTTTCAGAGAGGGGTGGAAGGAGGAAGAAAGGGAGAGAAACATTGATATGCGAGAGATACATCAATTGGTTACCGGGACCTGGCCCGCAACCCAGGTGTGTGCCCTCACTGGGAATCGAACCAGCAACCTTTTGGTTCGCAGGCTGCCACTCAATGCACTGAACCACACCAGCCAGGCTGAACGATCTTGATGTGAATCTGTGCACTGACTCCCCCACCTCTGGCAGCCCCCACCTCTCCCGGGACAGAGCCTACCTTTGTCACAACAGTCTTACGTGGGCCGGGCGCTGTGCTGCGCGCTTCACAGCCGTTATCTCTCCTGCTGAATTCCATCCTGCGGGGATTTAGTTTTGTTCTCCCCATTTTTCAGATGAGGAAACTGAGGCTCAGAGAGGCAAAGTGACTTGCCCAAGGCCACACAGCCAGTAAGTAGCAGAGCAGGGATTTGAGCCCACATCTAACTCTGAAGCTAATGATTGGCGTACTCCCTTTCTGGGTTGGGGGACAGACGAGCAGGTAAGAGCTGAGAGTGAGAGAGCAATGTTGGGGGAATTCTTCCCTTGTAAGTTGATCTACAGAGAGTGGGTTCCGGTCCCCAGTTGGAACCTGTGCCAAGCAAGGGTGAGCTGTCACTTCTTCATTGGGTGTTGCTTATCACCGCCAACCGTCACTGGCAGGAGTGAAACGGGGATGTTGCAACCGCCCGGTGCGATCCGGAATGGCAGGGTCCACACCAGACTTTGTTGTAGTTTTTTCCCCATTACCATGTCGTCCCCTTTTACCCCCCTCCCCATAGCGATCACCACCCTGCTCCCCATGTCCATGAGCCCTTTCTCCTTTTTGCTCAATCCCTCCATCACAGCAGACTTGCTCAGTGTTCTGACTAATCCAGCTGCCCCTCTGGCCCTGTCCTGCTGGACATTCTCATAAGATTTCAGATGTAACAGAGGCCTTGGGGACAGGCTTTGATAAGGTGAAGTAAGTATAGTTTCTGAAAACCAGCCATATGAGTCCGGCCTGAGTTTGAGCTCCAGCTCTGCCCACTTACAAGCTGTGTGGCCATGGCATCTGACTTGGCCTCTCCAAGGGGAAATAACAGTAGCACTGTGTGCATCAGTTAACATTAGCTGCCTCAACAAACAGCCCCGAATCCTCATGGATGACCCCAGTAAAGGTTTCTTTGTCCCACGAAGTCGGATGAGGGTCTGGTAGCCCTCACATTTCAGAGCTTCAATGCCGGAATGCAGAGCAGGAGAAAAGATGGAGAAGACACATCCACTCTGAACCCCAAATCAGTGGACGTCACTTTTGCTCACAGATAAATGTCCAGAACCAGTCATGTGGCTCAAACTGACTGAGGGAGGCTGGGAAATGAGAGTGAGCCCATGGGTACTTGATGGGCGCTGGTTGCTGTCTCAGCCAAGAGTGGCTACCTTCAGAAGGGGCCTCAAGGGCTTAGTGAGCAACTGCGCAGGACCCAGCACCTAGGAACGTGGGTGGGCCCAGCTGCCTTTCGTGCTGAACAGCAGCCCCTCCCGCTCAGCGCTCTGGCCCTGCTCCAGGCTGCAGTCACTGGCTGCATCTGCACACCCTCCCAGGTTCACCAGGGAAGCCTGCATGCATTCTTATTGGGGGGCTTTTCTGGGCATTTCTTTTTCTTTCTTTTTTTAATTTATTTTTGGAGAGAGAGGAATGGCAGGAGAAAGAAAAGAACATCGATCAGTTGCCTCTCACGTGTCCCTAACCAGGGACCTGGCCCACCGCCCAGGCATGTGCCCTGACCAGGAATCAAACTGGTGACCTTTCACTTTGCAGGACAACACCCACCCAACTAAGCGTCACCAATCAATGCTGGCCATTTCTTAAACTTCCACATCATAATGTCACCAGGTTTTCACAACCACCTTATGAGATAGGTTCTATTGTCTCCATTTTGCAGATAAGGAAACTGAGGTTCAGAGAGTGGAAGCAACTTGTCCAAGTCACACAGTGGCAGAACCGGGACAATAGCCCAGGCCCCTCTGACTCCTGATCTCAGGCTTCTAACCTGGACCCCATACCATGAGGCCTTGCACTGGACTCTTACTAGACCGAGGGCCCTCTGAGGACAAGACTGTCAGTCCATCTCGAACGATGCCCTTCCCACCTGCACCTCACACGTACTCGGTACTTGCGCAATTGAAAGAGGCACCGATCCTGTCCCATTAGGTCTTAGGTGAGAGTTACTAGAGATGGAGCAGTACTGGAGTGGGCTCCTGAGATTCTCGCACGGCTTAGGCCCCACACAGCTGTCGCCTGTTCTGACCCACGCCCCTATCACCTCCCCAGGTGACATCGTTTTACAGTGGAGGGAGAAGAGGGGAGGTAACAGTCCGGCTTGGAAGGCAGGGAACCCCAGGAGAGACGCAGGAGACACGACTCCCTCCCTCAGGTTTCCCCCACCTCACCCCATTTTCTCCACATGGACAGTTGGCCTGGCTTGTCTCTGTTCACACAGAAAGCTAACGCCAGGAGCTGGGGAGCCACAGGCCCTGGGTTTCTGCTCACCTGCCAGCGGGAAGTCTAGGGACTCCGAAGTGGTAACAGTGCGGTTTGATAAGAGGCTGTCATGGGGTTATAGGGGCAGGTTGGAGTGGCACCTAAGCAACTTGGGACATTGGGGAAGCCTCTTGGGAGACGAGACGCCGATGTCTGCGCAGTGGAAGGGGTCAGCCAGACAAGCACGTGGGGGAGTCCTCCAGGAGGGCATGTGGCGTTTGCAAAGACCCCGAAGCCAAGGGACTCAGTCCAGTCGGAGGCTACTTAGGTAAGGAGCGCCCCTCAACTGCAGCCATACCCCAGCTCTGCATTTTGGACCAATCTTTTTGGGGGAGAAAGATGGGTGCCGTTTTTATTTCCTACAACTCACATGTTTGATGATTTAACTCTTACAATTTTAAAAATCCAATAAAGAGCCCTGGCTGGTGTGGCTCAATGGATTGAGTGTCAGCCTACGAACCAAAGGGTCGCTGGTTCGATTCCCCATCAGGGCACATGCCAGGGTTGCAGGCCAGGTCACCAGTTGGGGGTGCGGGAGAGACAACCACACACTAATGTTTCTCTCCCTCTCTTTTCCCCTCCCTTCCCCTCTCTCTAAAGATAAAATAAATAAAATCGTTTGTAAAAACCCAATAAAGATGATAAATCCAATAAAGACATGAAAGGCAGACATGTAGGAAAAAAATAACGAAGGGAATGGCCACAGGAACAGCAGTGCCTCTTTGAGGCGGTAGGGTTGTCGATGGTTTCTTGTTTCCCATGTGTGTACGGAGCACTCACTGCTGTTACGCCATTGCCGGTGCAGCAGCGGTGGGACCCCCGCCCCCACACCTCCGCCACGCACCTCTTAACTCTCCGAGTTCCGGTCCAGCTCGTTAGACCTGACCTTGCTGTAACGAACGCTTTCTTGTATTTTCTTCATTCCTCCCAGCCCCTTTTGGTGTCTAATATCAAAATTCATAGCAGAGCATCTTTCCCTCAACTCTGTGCTAGTTATTCTGCATGACTCTGACCTCCTCCTCAACCCTAATCCTGCATTTACTAGAAAGCAAGCACACTTGTCACTTGTTCCCCCAACCTTTACCTCTTTACAAATTACAGATAACCGAGAGTCCCAAGACCTCTGGTGGCTGTGTGCTTTGTGGGGGCGCCCTGAGTTGCCCCAAATGGCACTAGGGTAGATTCCAGATTCTCCCATTGAGAATGAACACACTGCCAGTGGCCCCAAGAATTTTGCGTCTGGGGCCAATTTTAAAGTTAAATAGGACTTTTGGAAGGAGAGCATCATCTGGGTCCATTTCCTTGTTGGAGGACCCATCTCCCACACGTCATGGCAGAGGTGACCTCAAGGGGGCAGTGTCTGCTCAGAGATGAGCCTAACAGCCTGGAAGCTACCCTGGGAGGGTCTTGCTGGGAAAGTTGGGGCCTGCCAAGCCACTAGCCACAGACTGGATTCTCCCAGCATCCCGTAGAGGAGAGAGGGTTTTCTCTGGAAACTGCCCCCCACCTACCCAGGTCGGTAAGAAGCCAACTGATTGTGGGATGTGTTAGTGACGTTTCTCCGGGCCCGCCAGATGGTGTTGCCCAGGGTAGCTCTGGCATTGCGAGTGTGCGGTTTGACCACATCCAATGTAAACGTGACTTGAAGATATGTATCACCTGGCACATAGTTCAAAGGCGATACAGCCTGCATGCTCAACCCTGGGACCTGGGAGGGGTCATTTCTGGGCAGCCAGACCTCACCAAGGTAGAGTCACCTGATAGCACCCCACTTGTGCTTTGCTCAGAAAAAGGGGACACCTCAGGGAGGGGGAGAAAGGAGGAAGTCCGGGCAAGGGGCACAGTTACAAGCAGAGAAGGGTTTGATGGTCGTAATGGCCAATGATTACAAAACCTCGTGGGTCAGCGTGGCTCGGTGAGGCGTTCTCTTCCATCCCCATCCCCAAACTGAAGGTCGGAGAGGTGCAGCGACCTGTTCCAGGTCACAGGTCCAAATCCCTGAGCCTGGCTGCTGGTGCGTTGTCCTGCCTCCCCAGCAGAGGCTTATTCTCTCTCTAGTCTCTCACCCACAGCCATGCTTTAATAAAAAGAATCAGAACTTGAACCCAGAACTCCCTGAGCCCTTAAGCCCAAGGTCTTAAACCACACATCTCTGCTGTGCTTATTATAAGTTGTACCTGCCCAAGGCCCTGACCTACAGCCAGGCCAGTGGCCAGAAATGAACAGCCTCAGTTTTGGCCTTGGGCTTGGCCTTGGCCCCTGTCTCCTAATTTCTTCCAGTAGGAAGTATTGCTCTCTCCTCACTGAGTGTCTCATTCCCAGCATCAGGAGCTCTGAACAGGAGCAGATCCTCTCCTGACCTTTAGCTCCCTCGGTGTCTTGTATTCATCCCAGAATCCCAAAGGATCTCGGTTGCAACAATAATCCTAGCAGCTAACATGCTGAGCGCATGCTCTGTGCCAGGCCCCGGGCCTTGGGCTCGGTGTGACTACTGCATGTATTCCTAAAGGCAGCCCTGAGAGGTATATAGTTGTCCCCATTTTCCACATGAGGAAAATGAAACTCAGAGAGGTTAAGTCACTTTCCCAAAGAAACACAGCTAAGTGGCAGACTCAGAGATTGAAGGTTCCCGAGGACATGGTATTTGTTTAATAAAGATTTTATTTATTTTCAGAGAGAGAGGGGAAGGGAGGGAGAAAAAGGAGAGAAACATCGATTGGTTGCTTCTTGCACGCCCCCAAGGGGGGACCTGGCTTGCAGCCCAGGCACATGCCCTGACTGGGAATCGAACCCCTGAGTGGCCTTTGGGTTCACAGGGCAACACTCAATCCACTGAGCCACACCAGCCAGGGCTGGACATGCTCTTTAAAGACCTGGAAATAGTTTCTAAATCTCTGGGTATCACAATTACATGAGAGGGCTTATAAAAGTAAAGATTTGGGTGCCTAACCCCTGTCGAGGGATCCTGATTTTGCAGGCCTGGGGCAGGCCTATTTTTTTTTTAACGAGCAGCACAGGTGTTCTTGGGACCTAGCCTCTCTGGTCAGTGTTCCTTGATAATTGACAAAATTGCTTTTAAACACCAGTAATAATGTCTGGTCAAATCCTTCCTCAAAATCAGTCATTTTTAAACCCATTTCCAGACCAGCCGTCCCCTCAGAGCCAGCTCCAGATCAAACCCAGGTGGATTTCCTCCAGCATCTCCCCAGAGCCTCTCCCAGGCCCGGGCATTGTCGGCTCCGTTCCCGGGCTGGCGCGGCCCGCTGCCCCACCCTCCACCCTGGCACCCGCAGACCTGCCTGGCTGGTTTGCCAAGGAGGAGCTCATCCTGTTTGCCATCTCAGGGCTCTTCTAGGTCCTGGCTTATTAGGGGCTCAGCTAGTGCCTGTAGGGGTTGGGGTGGGGACCACATGGTTCTAGACGGGAGGGTGGGGGGTCACTTTGCTGGTCATAAGCGGGCTGGAAGGCCCCAGGACAGCCCTGCCACCCCACCAATCACACCCGAGCCACCCACCTGGTGCTTGTCTCTTCATCAACCCCCACCATCCCCAGCAGCACCCGGAGCCCAGGCTCACCCAGACAGGAACTTCTTTGTGTGACTAATGTAGGTCCCTCCTGTTATCCCGCCCATCTCCAGATGAGTCCCACGCCTCCTGCGGAGGTGCTCAAAGGAGGGACTGACAGGATATGGCAGGGGAAGTCAAGATGTCGATAATCGGTGGTGGGTACGGTGTTTCGTTTGGTTTGTTATCCTGTGGCCCCGCAGAGAAAGCTCAGTAGGGTGTGCCACGTACAGACAGAGGCAGGAGGCTGGGCTGGGGGCTCCACCTCACCAGGCCTCAGTTTCTGCATCTACAAAGTGGGTACACTAATACCCTCTGCGGCCACTTGGCAAGTGATGATAGATATGCAGGCCGGTGTGATGATGGTAAAGATAAAGGCAAATGTCAGCTCATTATAATGATGACACACTCGTGTGTTCTAAGTATATTCCTGGTTCCCGAGGAACGCAGGGTCCTTTTGGCTTAAAGTGAGACCTTAGCCCTGGCTGGTGTGGCTCAGTGGGTTGAATGCCGACCTGTGAACCGAAGGGTCACTGGTTCGATTCCCAGACAGGGTACAGGACTGGATTGCGGGCCAGGTCTCCAGCTGGGGGCGTGCAAGAGGCAACTGACTGATGTATCTCTCGCACATCAGTGTTTCTCTCTCTTTTTTTCTCTCCCTTCCCCTCTCTCTAAAAATAAATAAAATCTTTTTTTTAAAAAGACAGGAAATGGGGCAGATTTGGAGACCTTTCAAGCCATTGTAAGGACTTTGGCTTCTATTCTAGGTAAGACGGGGAAGGGCTTTGAGCAGAAAAGTAACAAGACCTGCCTTGCATTTTGACAAAATCCCTCTGTCCACTGTGTGGAGGGGTGCAAGGGTAGACATGGGTAAATAGTGAGAAGTGGTCAGATTCTGGAAACAATAGTATTTGAAGATAAAGCCAGTAAAATTTGTTGATGGAAAGAGGCCTGTCACAGGTGGGCATAGGTAACCAGGTTCTTGGTGATCACAGACAAAGAATTGAATCAAACACACAGGGAGTTTATAGCAGAGAGAGAGAACAGATTTATTAAGCCATAGTACACTCCACAGAACGTGGGAGCAGGCCAGCTCTGAGCAGAGATTGACCTCTGGGGCTACAGGGATTCGATTCTTATAGGGCTTCTCCCTCCTGGCTAGTTTTGGCGGGCTTTTACTGCGCACGGACAAGTAGTTGTATTACTTTAAAGCTACTGCACATGTGGTCTCCCATGACTTTCCTTGATTAGCCACTGAAGACGGAGTCGGGGGGAGGTCCACACAATGTTAATTTATTATAATGAAGCAGGGGTCCTGTAGCCTCTTCTGCGCAGGTGCATTCAGAATTCACCATGATTCAGTGCTTTTCCAGGAAGTGGGAACAACATGTCTTAGAACAGGGTCTCCGTCCTGTGTTGCTGTCCTTTATCTTAGCCCTGGGGCAGCCCCGGAGTTTCCTGACCATCTCCTGCCTCAGGCCTGCTAGGGTTTTGGCCTGAGTGATGGAAGGGTAGAGCTGTGATTTACTGGAGTGAAGAAGTCTGTGGGAAAGCAGGGCGGAGGGGGAATAAGGGCTTAGGCTTGGGTTCAGTTAGGCTTGAAATGCCAAGTCGACAAGGAAGTGGAAACATTCATCGACAGATATTTGGAGATAGAGTTCGCAGGTCAGGTCGGAGTATAAACCTGAGCACCGGCAATGTCACATTTCAGCCGTACTAGCAGCCTTGTGACCTTTTCTTTTTTTTTAATTGATTTGAGAGAGACACACACACACCAGTAGACTTGTAGTTCCACTTATTTATGCATTCACTGGTGGTGTTACCGGACAGAGGGCCTGGCTCTGAGTGGGTCTGCCTGAGGCCAGCTGGTAGTGTATGGGTTTGATTTCACAACATGAGTGCAGGCGACTTTGAGGGTGTGGTTATTAAAGCTGGGGACAGTGAAACAGAGAAGGACTTGGCACAGAAGAAGCAACAGGAGGGCCGAGGTGGGGCTGCTTTAGCTCCCTGGGAAGTCAGAGAAAAGGGGCCCTGGAGACAGGTTAAGGGCGTTAGCCTGGGACGAGCTGCTGCTGCCCACTGCTCCCCTGGTTGCAAGTCTCCCAGGGACCCTCAGAGTTTAGGACATGCATGCCTGTCAGGGACGAAGGGGGGGAGGGGAAGGCACTGGGATGCACCGCCAGAGGGAGAAGGCATGCTGAGTATGCTTAGCCCTTTGTCGGAGGGTTTTATCTCTCTGTCGCAGGCGGGAATTTTAGGGGAGGTCTCAGGGGAGGGCTTCAGCAGAATGTTCATCAGTTCTCCAAGTGTGCCCATTCAGAGTCATGGCCTCTACTGATTGGTCAGGGCCAGAGCTGGGGTTGTTGTCACCCACCTGGCTTTGTTGGCTTTTCTGGGCCTGGAGCTGAAATACAGGCGTAGATGTTGTCTCTGGGGAGGCGTAATATCTGGCTGTGAATAGCTCAGCCAGTTTGTTCAGCTGTCTCAGTTTCCCCATTCCACCGGCCAAGGAATTTTCCCAGCTATCTTGCCTCAGTTGCTGCTTGTAGGTGCCTGACCGGAGAGGGAGCCCACAACCTTGGTGTACCCGGATGATATTCTAATCGGCTGAACTACCTGGCCAGGGCAGAGTTTTGCTCCTGATGGAGGCTGAGAAACACAGTAACTGGTATGGACAAAAAGGGGCCACATACTAACCCCGACAAGCTCGGGGGAGGCCTGTGTGGCAGCCTCACAGACTCAGAGACCCAAGTAACCACACAGATGGCCTGAAGTGACAGCTTTTGAACAAAAAGCAGTTTATGAGGGATAGTCCGGTCCTAGGCCAGAATCTTCCCTGACAAAAGTCAGTCTTTACCTTAACTGAGCCCATCCGTTGTCCTTTTGCATCTATGATAACACACCTGTGGAATGTCAAGGTAACTTCCCTTTTGCCAAGCCCCTCGGGCAAAACCACCGCACCAGAGCTGAGGCCACTGAGCCCTCCTTGTCATTGCTGTCCTGTTAACTGCCGACTGGTAACTACCCTAACTTTTCCCCTAATCTATCCCACCTAGAATTTAATTTTATTTATTTTTTTAAAGGTTTGATTTATTTATTTTTAGAGAGGGGGAAGGGAGGAAGAGAACTATCAACATGACCTGGCCCAGCCCACAACCCAGGCCTGTGCCCTGACTGGGAATCGAACCAGCAACCCTTTGGTTGGCAGGCTGGCGCTCAATCCACTGAGCTATACCAGGCAGGGCTTACTTCCTCTTTTGATTGTAATGTATAAAGTTTTCTGGAGCATTTTCTCAAGAGGTTTTGCTTCCAGGCAAGTGTTGTCAGTCTGGCCCAGAGAAGCTCATAACAACTCTACAGGTTTGCTTTTTTCTTACGTTGACACTGGAGAGAGACGTGAGGTCAAGAGTTTACGTTTGTTTTTCTGCTTGGGGCTCTTGGGAGGTAAAATCTACATAAAATTGACTGCTTTAACTATTTTTTAAAGGTTTTTTTTTTTTTTTAAAGATTTTACTTATTTATTTTTAGAGAGAGGGAAGGAGGGAGAAAGAGAGGGAGAGAAACATTGATCGGTTGTCTCTCACACAAGTCCCAGCGGGGGGCCTGGCCCGAGCCCCCGGCAGGTGCCCCAGCAGGAATCAGGCAGGTGGCCTTTCGCTTTGCGGGCCGATGCCGCTCAGCCAATTGGACCGTGCCAGTCAGGGCACTGCTTTAACTGTTTTTGTTTTTAAGATTTTATTTATTTATTTTTTAGAGAGAGGGGAAGGGAAGGAGAAAGAGAGGGAGAGAAACATCGATGTGAGAGAGAGAGACATCACTCAGCTGCCTCTCGCACACCCCCACCAGGGACCAGGTCCGAAAGCCAAACATGGGCCCTGACCTGGAATTGAGCCTTCTTTGGCTTTAAAAAAAGTCTTTCTTGAAATAATCAACCCAAGAGTTTAACAAATTTTAAAGCTCAACTTAACAAATCTCATGTTGCTTACACACTGGCACAATTTAGCGATTGTTTATTTCTAACCTTTTCGAGGTTAGAGACGCCTACTAAGGAAAACATCTTACCATCCCAAGGGATTTGGGGCGGTTTTCCCAGCAGACTGATGCTGCATATTGACGAATATTTGGACCCTGACCCAGGGGCCCCCCAGCCCCCCACAATCCTGAGATCATGATAGGCCACTCTGACCCTTCTTTTATGATGTGTGTCAATAAGGACTCCAGATGAGGTGATGTGACTGGCCACGTTCCAGGTCCCTAATTTTTCCAGCTGAGGCTTGCAAAGCCCCCCGACGCCTGCCCCAGCCAGACACCCGCACCTGTGGATTGGACCCCACTAATCCTGGTGTTGCCTGATTTTGTTCTGAATTGCCCACCTGTGGAAATATGTATTTCCATGTTTCCTGTCCAACAAGGCCACACTTCGATGGGATTTGGTTGTGCACCGCTCCCCTGGCCCTGAGGTCTCAGTGGGGAAATCTCACTGGGGACACACCAGGGCACAGCTGGGCTGGGCCTAGGTTCCACCGAGCTCAAGACAGGGAGGTCATGGCTGAGAGAGATTAAGAGCACGGGCTCTGGAGCCAGATTACCAAGTTCAAATCCACCCTTGACTGGCTGTGAGGCACGGGCAAGTGTTACCGTCTTAGTGCCTCAGTTTCCCCATCTGTAAAATGTGATTAAATTCCCTGGGAATTCCGGTGTGAGGGAGGGGTGGTGTAAGAGGGGGTGGTAGGCAGTGAATGTGCCTGGAGTCAGCACAGGTGGGCAGGTATCCGCTCGTGTCTCCGCCTAGCCACCCTGGGTGGAGAGGACGGGTCAGAACTCACCTCTGGGACAGAGAAGCTGGCAGCATGCCAGTAAAAGCGATGTCTTGGGCAGCTACCTGCTTGGAAATCATGGCAGGGGCAGGTCCTATGGAGTTGCAGATGTATGTTCTCTGTGTATAATTCCACTTTGTTGAAAAAAAATTAACCATTTGGGTTCATTCAACACACATATACTAAACACGTACACAGGTGGAAGAAAAACGGCTTCCTCTTTTCACACAATACTTCCGACACCTGATGTGGCGTTTTCCACGCCAAGCAGTTCTGTGGTTCTCAGGGGACCCAGACTGGGCGTCCTTGCACTTCAGCTCGAATCTGACACCGCCTGGGGTTAGCACAGGTTCCACAGGTAACACTGACGTGGACCATGTTATTACAGAGGGCTCGGCCCCGGAACAGGCAAACGGAAGGGATGCACAGGGCCAGGGAGGAGGGAGGGGCCCGGAGCTTCCACGCGCACTCCGCGTGCGCCACCCTCCCAGCACCCAGTGTGTCCACCAACCCAGCAGCTCTCCGAACCCCATCATTCAGGTCTTGGGGCCCCACTCCTGACCTGCTGAGTCAGAATCCAAGAGTTAGGGTTGGAATCTGGACTCTCAAAGATCTCTCCAGTTGTTGTGTTTTTCTTTAATAGACTTTTCTTTTTTTTGTAACAGTTGTCTGGAGAAAACCCTGAGGCGACAGTACATGGAATTCCCGAACTCGGCACCCAGCTTCCCGTGTCACTGTGTTAACACCTTCCGCATTTGTTACAGTCGATAAACCGCCACTGACTGATCCATGAACTGAAGTCCAGCGATCACTTAGATTTCCTGTTTTTACCTAAGGTCCTTTTCGGTTCCGGGACCCTGAGTTACACGTAGTCGTCACGCCTCTTTAGGTTCCTCAGACGTCACCGCCTTTGATGACCATTAGTTTTCAGGACCAGTCAGGTATTTTGCAGGACACCCCACCCTGGAATCCGGTGTCCTTCTCATGGTTAAGACAGGGGTTGTGGTTTGTTGGAAAAACTCAGAGGCACAGGGCCATTTGTCACATCACATATCAAGGGTACACACTAGCAACATGACCTCTCACTGTTGACCTCAAGCACCTGGCTGAGGCCGTTTGTCCAGTTCCCACCTGATTTTTATGCCAGAGAAACGAGACGTAAGGCAGAGGCCTCGGACTCGCCCTGTGGCCACCCTTTAAGGTCACTGTTCAGAAGGGCAGCCACAACGAGCACACGGCTCACACACCGAGAGCAGGTCTTATGCGCCAGGCGCCAGGACAAGCACCTGACCATGACTTCATCTGTCCCCACAACCACCCCACGAGGTGGGGAGGTGGGTGAAACCATTATCCGCACGTTATGGATGAGGGAGCTGAGCTGGCCACACAGCCAGGAGCACACACTCGCTCAGCTCCGCTCTGAGCTGCGGCTGCCCCAGAGTGAAGGTGTGGGACCTGGTGACTGGGGCCTTCTCTCCCACGATGACAGAAGGGACAAGGGACAGAAAGTGCTTTCCCTTAGGGCCCAAACCAGAGCCCTAGCCAGAAGCCAACCTGATCCTTCTAGTCCATGTGGGAAATACCCACATGCCTAGAAGTTAAGGAACCAAGCCAAAAAAAAGTACACAGGGACCGAGGTGTCCAAAGCCTAGAAAAAAGGGCTAAAAAACGGGGAGCTGGGGTTGACTTCCTTGAAGACATGAGAATAGACCCTTCTGGCCCTATATATGCCAGTTATTTAAGCAGTTCCTTACTAATGGATGGTAACCACATTCCCGTCTGTAACTGTTACAGTGCAGCTACGAAAACCTACGTATCTGTAACTTCCTGCAACCTAAGCCAGGTTCCTGAAACTGTCCAGTCCCAAGGCAGTCGCCTGAATTTTGGTATATACCACCAAACGCTTACAGCTGTATACTCCTGCTGTTACTGAACTGAAGCCAGAACCATTTGGGTTGTCTCCTCAAGAAAAACAAACAGTTCAGGGACACCGGTAACGACAGTAAGATTTATTCAGCCCCACAGAGGGCAGAAACCCTGGGGACCAGAACCAAAGTTGTGCCTTCTTGTGAATGCTCAGGCTTTCTGCTGGGGTCAGAGGGTGGGAATGGGCTCTCCCATGTTTGTTCCCATGACTACAGCGTGCTGATGAGCAGTGGTTATTTTCTCCCTGCAGGTGCACCCTGGCCTTGTTTTTCTCCTTTAAGCCCTTGAATAAGCTCAGTGACAAATGGTCGTTTATCTTGTGTTTCTTAAGGGTCTTAAGCTGGTAGCCAGCTTCTAGGTGCCCCCTCCTCCTCCTCCCTTCCCCTGGGACCTGCGGTATCTCACAACTGCCACAAGTATCAAAGGAAGTTCTCAGACCAGGGAGATTTAAGCTGTGTATCCTCTGGTCCGGGAGGAGAGGTACAACCCATTTGCTCTCAAGTGTCCTTGGTTGGGGCAGATAAGGTCTCGCGATTTATATACGAGCAGGCTGTACATGGCTCCAGCTGTTTGGCCTCGTTTGATTTTCTTGTCAGTTTCCCCTTTCCACCCGCCTGGGGGTCTTCCTAGCTTCCTCCCGCCCTGTCCCACTTCCGACAGTACAGACTGCCCGTTTTCTCCCTCCACCAACGCTAGATGTTATCTTTTTACTGCTTTTTTCCGAAGGCAAGGAAAAGTCATCTGTGTCCATCTAGAGGTCTTTCATTACTAGAAAGGTTGAGCATCGCTTCTGGCTTACTGGCCACTTGGATTTCTTTTTGTATTTTTACAATTAGTATCATTTGCCCAATGTCGTTGTCATCGTTCTTGTTTTCTAAGAACTCTTTATATATTACGGATATTAGTTCTTCGTTAAACATACTGCCAATATTCGTACATCTTTCCTCCATACAGAAGTTTTTCCTTTTCAGTTGAGTCAGTTCTCTTACAGCTTCAGGGTTTCATGTCACATCTAGCGGAGCTGCACCTATTTTCCACACGGTCATCTGTTCTGGCTCAGGAAAAACCCTTACCTTCATCCCCCCGCGGCCCCACCAGCCGTGCAGCCTTTCAAGGCAGAGCTCGGCCCCTCGCTGTCCCACTGCCGGCCTGGAGCAGGGAGCTGCTGGGTGCCTGGCCCCAGCCTCAAGCTCTTCTCCAGCTCTGCTCCCACCCGGGGGGCTGCGGCCCGGATGGCATCCTGGATGCTGTGTAGGTCCCACTGGGTCCTCAGGAGGGCGTCGTCCAGGGTGAAGAAGCCATCGCGCGTGCGCCGCACTTGGGCGCAGACGGCAGTGGTCTTCAGCTCCAGGCCGATTTCGTGCACCAGCCTCCGCAGGTGCTTCTGCGTCTCATGCATGCACTGCACCTCTGCCAGAGACACACGACGACAGACACGGGGTCAGGAGCGCAGCCTGGTGTCCGCTGACCTAGACCCACACCCCTTGGCACCTCCGGACTGTGAAATAACCTTAGCAAGACACCTTAGTTCTCTTAGGGTTTTGCTATTCAAGGTGTAGCCTAAAGGTCACCCTGTAGGTGCTGAGGGAAAGCCTGCTAGACCTACAGCCCCGCAGGCCCTTCCCAGACCTGCCGAGTCCGAATCTGCCTTGTACGCAGACCCCCAGGTGATGTGCTGGCGGGTTAAAGTCAAAGCACTGCTCTAAGACTTGGTTTGTTCATCTGTAAAATGGGTGGTCGTGAGGAGTCTAAGGGACAGTTTATACTGTAAGGTCCTTAGCATGGGGAGAGTCTTGGTCAGTGCCCAAGAAATGGAGCCTGACCATGTGACCAACGGAGAAGGTGGCAGTGGGAGGGGTGGGGCGCTGGGCTGGGTGGGATGGGGCGGGGGGGGGAAGGGGTGAGGACACTGTCTGATGCCCACATCGCCTCGACGGACTGGTGGCTCTGGAAGGGAGCCGCTACAGGGAACCTTTGCTTGTTAAATTCTGGCTTCAGAGGGTGACCTGGCAGGAGCTATGGCAGCATTTGTTCTGCGTGTCTGTAACCAGCCAAGTCCAGCCCAGGGCTGGGAAGGAAGTAGGTCCCTGAGGCCTCGGCCAGCAGGGATGAGGGCTGGCCTACGCTGGCCTCTGCGAGAACATTCTGCCATGACTCCCCAGCCCCAGGAGTCCCATCTCCTTGCTCCAACTTCCTGGGGCAGCTTACCTAGGAGGAATTCTGGAGGCGCAAACTGGAGGCACCGGATGCCGGCTATCAGCATCGGGGACTTGTTCATGGGCCGGATCAGGCCTCTCACGGCCATCTCATAGGCCTCCTGGGTCTGCAGGTCAAGGTTGGAGTGCCTGGGGGTCAGAAGGCAGGCAGCTAAGCTGACTGCCCACCCCTGACCCTGCCCACTCCTAAAAGATGCCTTTCCTGAAGCTCTTCCTCCGCCCTCAACCTCCTCTGCCCTTTCAGGGCCTTTTCAGCAGCTGTTTCCTCTGTCCCTTCCGATACCTAAATGCAGTCTGCCTCCTCTGCACGCTGCCCCTGGCTTCCACAGCCACACACGTGCTGACTGCGCCCGCCCTGGCTTTCCTCTCCTTATACGCCCCAGGAGGGCAGCTGGTATTTCGTTCCCCTCAGTTTCCCCATGGGCTGGCCCAAGACCTGACACAGAGGCGTTTCTGTTCACTGTAGAAGGAATGAATGGTTCATGCTTAATTTCAGGCTCTGAGAAGACCTGTGGAATTGGCCCCCAGGTGGGCGGAGCCTATGGTAGCCCTGTGGGCACCTCTCGCTATTTTCCAGGACCTCCTGAAGGACCCCACTTACATCACCAGGGCCTTCTGATGGGAGCCTTGGATCAGGGCCAGGATGCGTTCCAGCTTCTCCCTGGTTACGTGGTCTGAGAGTCAGAGGACAGTTAAGTGCACAGGTGTCCACCGAGGCCAGACGACAGCAATCTGACAAGCCCCTCCCCAAACCAGCCCGTCCTTGGAACCTGAAGGGATTCCCGGAGCATCCTTTGGTCCCAAGGGTCCCATTTGGGGGTTGAGAGGCCTTTCAGAATCTTATGAAAGTTCAGGCCCCTCTTTTCAGAAAGGTGCACATGAACTCAGCACTTTAAGGGCTTTTTCAATGGGCTCACAGACTCCAGGGTAAAAACATTTTCATCTGAAAATGAAGCTCAAAGACATAATGTGACTTTTGCCTAATGCTCCGAGCCAGGCCTCCTGAGTCCCAGTCTAGGGTTTTTTGTGCCAGGAACCCTGAGAGGGCGGGTGCCATCTGTCCAAATGCAGAAACAGGTGGCAAAGTGGGAGCAGCTCTGCCTGCTGGTGCCACCGCGTGACTGCGGGGCAGGCAGCAGCAAAGCCTAGGATCACACTCTGCCAGCAGGCTGATCCTACGGCCCAGCTGGGGCAGGTGCCAACTTACAGCTCCAAAGGTCAGAGAGCAGGTGTGGGGGCCGAAGCCCTGCCAGCTTGGACAGCCTTAGGCCTCTCATCCCTTCTGCCTGGCTTCATTCATGCTGTTGCCTTACCTGGGATGCACCTGCCACTGCCTCCTCCCCTCATTTATTGCCAGCTCAAATGCTGCCTCCTCCAGGAAGCCCTCCCTGCAGCATGCTGCTTACTCCTCCTGGCTTCTGCCACTCGGCACCTGGGCCTCTTTCCCACCAGTTGGTTTTCTCTGGTTTTTACCCTATTTTTTAGTTATGTAATTGGTATGTGGACGTTCTCTGAGAAATTCAAATCAGCACCAACAAGTGTCTCCCCTCCTCCGGATCCTGGCGTCCTCTCTCTCAGAAGTGCCAACTTGGTAGCTGTCTTTACACATGTTTCGGATGCTGACACACCCACACACACAAATACACAGTGTTGCCTTGCCATGGTTTTAATCTTCTCCAGAAGATGCAGAGGTATGACTCTCCTTTCGAGACTCTGAGTTCACTGAGATTGGGGACCCCCTCTGATTGACCAAACATCTTCCCAGTGCCTGGGACATACTGGTGCTCAACAACATGTGCCAAATAAATGCAATACATTGTACAGGAGGCGTGAAGAATGGGCCATCCAGCCACTCAGTCACCCATCCGCCAGCCACCCACTCACCCCCCATCTATCCATCCATTTGCCCACATTACCCCCACCTACTCCCAGTCCACCCCATCTATCCCCCACCCACCCCTGCCTGACAAGCACCTCCCACACCCCAGGCCCTGAGATACGTCTGTGTGATCACAGGCATGAAATCACAGTCTCTACTCTCGTGGGTGAGGCTGGTCAGGAGTGGATATCAGATAATCTCTGAGGGTTGGCTGATTACTACTCTGAAGAGTCCATCCAGTCTGTCCAGGGACTAGAGTGCTTCCCTGGGGAGGTGGCATTTAAGCCGGGTGAGGAGGCACGGGGGAGCACGTAGCATTGCTGGAAGACAACAATGTGTCCAAAGCCCCCCAGTAGCCAGCCCAAGCTTGGTGTGTCTAAGAGTGACTGAGGGGGGCGGAGGGAGGAATCAATGAAAGCAAGTCTGGGGGCAGCCACAGCTGCACCTTCCCTGGCCCTGGGCTCCCACGGGCTCTCACCATACGTTGTCTTCTCCACCAGCCGCCCGTCCTCACAGAAGTCGTCTGTGGCTTTGCCCAGGAGGCCGCGGACCGTGTAATCCTGCGAGGACAGGGACGGAAGATCCAGCTGCGTCCCTGCTCCAAGCCTCAGCGCTGAGGGAGGAGGTGCTAGACTGAGGCTAGGGTGGGGGGCCATCAGGTCTTCCCTCGGGGAGCTCAGCCCCTCCTGGCTGCCCCGCTGCCCCCTGGGGAAGGGCACTGGACCCTCCCGACAGTCAGGACCGGCAACCCGCGAAGGGTGCTGACAGACAGACTGCACCCACCCCGGCCTCCACGCTCTCCACGCCAGGGAACCCCGACAGTTTATCACGGCGGGCCCCTCAGAGCACGCTGTCAGCCTCCCTCCACCCCTCTCAGTATGATCGACGCCTCTGCCACAGATCGGGTGATGACAGAGATGACGACAAGGGTGACACTGACTGAGCTTTACCACGCGCCAATCACGGTGCCACGTTACGTGTAGCACTGACTCTATCTGCAAAGCGAGCCCATGCAGAGGCGGCGCCATGGTCACTCCCGCTCATGAGCCGAGAAGGCGGAGGCGCACGGAGGCCAAGCAATCCACTGAGGACCCGCAGCCGGCAGCGGGAGAAGCCGGTCTGGGCTCCGGAATTTGTGTTCGTAACCATTAGAGACACGGGCCCTCTAACGTGACCCCCTAGCCCAGCCTGGACAGTGACGTGCCCTCCTCAGTGTCACGGTCAGGCTCAGGTGTCGGGAAGACCCGGGTTCAAATTCCAGCTCTGTCCCTTTCAGGCTACACGACCCTGGGCAAGCGACAACCTCTGAGATCTCTCGCCTGTAAGACGGGTTAACAACAGACCCCATTTTCAGGCAGTTGTGAGGTGCCCACGAGGCAGTCCACATACAGTCCCGGGCATATGCAGTCGGCATGCAGTGATGGCAGCACTCACTATTATTGTTACATGGATCGCAAAACAATGCTTACTGACGGCCTGGGTGGTCCCGAGGGCATTCTCTCTGCTTCAGAATCCTGCCAGTGACCCCCAGGGAAAGGACCAGAGGAGAAGCAAGCTGTCCCCAGTCCCCTGCCGCCTGTACCTTGGTGAGGTGAGCGTTGTACATGTCGGTGAGAAGGCTGCATCCTTGTCCCACGCCGAGCACTGAAAGGCACCCAGGCTCATCTCACACCCAGCTCCCCCCTCCCGTTTCCCTGGGACCCCCAACTCCCACACCTGCCGCCAGAATATCCCCCTCTCCAGTGCTGCTGAAGCCGGCAAGGAGGCAAGGAAAGCTTCTACAAGGAGCTAGTGAGCTCCTCTGGGTATATATGAAAATGCAGGTTTCTGGGCCCCACCCAAATGCACTGACTCTGACTTGTGGTAGGGAGGGGGCCACGGATGCTTCGTGAGCTCCTCAGGGACTTCTGATGCATTCAAAAGTAAGAGACCACTGGCCCAGTCACACAGACCCGTACTTAACTTGGGGGTGGCGCTAAGTATGTCCCTCAGCCTCCTTGAGCCTCGGGCCCCCGTCAGTGAACTGGGGATTAACACATCGTCCAATCCCTGCAGTGTCAGGAAGACTGAGGCAACGCACAAGGAGCAGTCAGCACAAAGGGAGGGCCCCATAAACGGGGGCATTGTGGCCGCTCCCTGCCTTCCCCTGGCTCTGTTTGTCCCTCTGGCTGAAGGACAGAATGGCCCTCCATTCACTCCTAGAGAGGGAGGGAGCATGAGATCACGTCTGCCTGCCAGTGCTCCAGGAAGCAAGACAAGGGGACTGTGACTGTCGCGTTTGGAGGATGTGGACACGGCCTGACCCTGGCACACAGATGGCTCATGACTCAGGGCTTTGTGTGTCCAGCTCCAGGGACACCCAGACCCTGGCTAGTGGGGCCACAGCCACACGCTTTGCTACCCCACGCAAGCGAGGACGGTTTCCCCTCTCTGGACCAGGGACATTCACTAGCCATGTGACCCGGGACAAGTCAGCTATGCTTGTGGAAGCTTACTTTCTCCATCCATAAAATCACCTCGTAAGGTTACCATGGTGAATGCATGCGCACAATGGCTGTGTATCACATGTCACATGCAAGGATCAGCTGACAGAGGTGGGCGGCTGTGACTGCCACCCTTCCACCGAGCTGATCTGACTTGGGGCAGGAATCGAGGCAGAGCAGTGGCGGGAAATGGCTGACAAGTTGGAAGTGGGCTGGGCTCCCAGTACTTCCCCTATCCTCCCCCAAGCCTGTATCACTGCACCCCCAGGCTCACCACAGCACCTACCGAGCACCCCAGATGCCTGGACATCCAGCCGGTGTCCCACGCCAACCTTCAGGCTGGTGAACGCTGGTCCGCGTACTAGAAAAAAGCAAACGAAGTCCCTTTCCTCAACCAATGAGGACGGCTCTGGGCTGTGTGACGACCTCATTCCCAGAATGGAGCCTCATGGAGAACAGACCAGGATCAGGTTGGACTTTCCGGCTTCCCCTCCATGGAATCTGGGGCTTAGAGCCATCTTTTCAGTTCCCTGGGCCCAGAGAAAGGGCGACCTAAGATGCCTGGGTACTCTACCGATCACCATTCCCTCTGTGGACTGCACATAACAACGGAAGTCAACAATGGGAATCAAGATTGTAGGGTTCCCTACTCGGCACCTGCAGGCGAGTCCTGGCCATGCTCCCAACAAGTAAATAGGAGGCTATGAGCTCCTTAAGGCAGGGCCTGGGCCTGTCTGTGCACAGCTCTACCCCCAGAACCCAGAACTCACTAGCTGCTCAGAAAATAACTACTGAAAAATGAAGAGCTATCTAAATGTACACATTAAAAAAAAATGGAGTGAATGCAGGAATACACCAGAAATATTTACACCTCTATAGTTCAAAAGAAATCTTGGGAGAGGGGACGGGGTGGCAAAGAGCCTGCTGGACCCAGGCTGCGTTACTTAATGTCAACACACAGCCTCCGTTTCCCCATCTGTGACATGAGAATCGGATTCACTTCACAGGACTGTGGTGACGGTTCAATGAGATGGTATTTGGAAGAAGCTTAATACAGTATCTAGGACAAAGTAGATCCTTAATACATCATACTTGTTATTGTTACGCTGTAGTGTCACCGAACGTCACTGTTAAGGCATTCAGAGGTTTTTGGTCAAGCACTTTGGTCCTTCTATAGCCTCCTGACTCTTAGCTCCTTAGGACTCCTACCTAAGGGTCTCAATTTCTGCCCAGAGTCCCAGGATAGTAAAGGGATCAGCACACTATACAGTCCACAGGCAAAATCCTCAAGCCTGTTTTTATAATGGCCATAACTTAAATTTCTTTTTCCATTTTCCAGTGGTTTAAAAAAAAATCAAGTAGCCCTGACTGGGGTAGCTCAGTGGAATGAGTGCCGGTCCGTGAACCAACAGGTCGCTGGTTCAATTCCCAGTCAAGGCATATGCCTGGGTTGCAGGCCAGGTCCCCAGTGCGGGGTATGCAAGAGGCAACTGATTGATGGTCCTCTCACACATCAATGTTCCTCTCCCTCTCTTCCTCCCTCCCTTCCCTTCTCTTAAAAGTAAATAAATAAAAACCTGAAAACATTTTATTTAAATAAATCAAGTAAATACTAGTTTGTGATATATGACAATTACATAAAATTCAAAAAAATGTATTCAAATCTCAGGGTCCTATTGAAGTCTTATTGAAATACAGTTAGGCTCATTGCTCTTACATATTGCTAACAGCTGCTTTGCACCGCAACGGCAGAACTGAGCCTGCAAAGCCTAAAGTATTTACTACCGGTAAATTTGCATATTCCTTGTCAAATACTTCATCTCCCCTGTGGCCCTTCAAAGGTCTGGGACAGGAGTTTGAGCACTGACGGAGACACTGACTCTGGGCAGAGATTTCCTGGGAAGGGACACCATCAACGTGCCTTACCCAGCGGATGGTTGGTGAGGGTGGGCACACTGGTGGCCGTGAGTGTCAGCTCCTTCTCTTCGCTGCCTTCCACAGGGCCCAGCAGGAAGCGAACTCGCTGTTCAGGCGCAGGCGGCTTCCCGGCGTTGAGACCTAAACACACACAGGCAAAGGACATCTCGTCAATTCTGCCCGATCCCCTGGGGGAGGAGGGGCAGGGAAGTATGGAGATGCAGGATACAAAAGAGGGCGTAGCAAGTAGTTAGGAAAGAGATTTGAGTTCAAATTCTGGCTCTACTCCTTATTAACTGCTCATGACAACAGACATCCTGAGTCTGCTTACCCATTCGAACTCAAAGGAAACACAAAGGAAAGTGAGGACTCATAGAGTACAGAACACATGATTAGGAAAACGCTGTGCCTAGGTGACTGGGTCATATGACTTTATTTTGCTCAAGGATCAGAGGCGGAAAGGGACTCCAGGGAGAACGGGAGCGCGCTCGTGGGTCTGGCTACAGGCACTCACCCTTCAGAAGCTGCATCTCCACGGTATCCCGCAAGTGCTTCCAGTGCAGCCCCGGGGGCTTGTAGGCCGCAAAGAGCCCGTGCAACCGCGCCAAGCCGGCGGACCCCATGTCTGCAGCCCGCCGTCCGGGCAGGCGGCATAGCCGGACGCACGGAAGTGGCGTACAGTCCCTCCCCCCAAACAGAGTCCTTCCCGTGAGTGCCGTCCGGTGTCGCAGCCGGAAATGGTTCTCCTCTTAGTTTCCTCGGGGGAAAGGTGCTGGGGCAAAGGAAGTACGGTCCGGCGCTGAGCCCCAGTGCTGGCGGGGCTTACTTGGAGACTTTTCTGGGGGTGAAGTGAAATGGGGAGAGTTTTACGTCGGTAGGGTAGGTGGCAGACAGATCGCCCCGGTTTTCCTTCTCATACTTAGCAATCAAGCCCTTTCCTGCCGGTGCTACGATTTCCCTCCCTGCCCCCACCCCCTCAAAAGGCCCGACTCAGAGCAATAGGGATCGAAGTCATTTGAGTTGACCTCTCCTGCGCTCCGTCGCCAGGGAAGTTTGGAGCATCCGCCCTGTCCCGTGCGTCCTCCAGCAGCCGTGGGGACGTGCCTGCTGTCATGGCGACGTTGCTGCGGGGGCCCCTGCGACCCCTCCGCGTGCTCCAGGGTCTCCCTGGGCCTGCTGCAGGCAAGTGGCAGAGGCGGAAAGGAGTGCAGCGCCCCGGGCCTCGTACACAGTTTTGACCGCGGCCTTTTTCTTGCCCGGCAGATGTGCCCTTCCGAGCCGCAAGCCATGGCACGGGCTTGCTCTACCCCGAACACATCCCCACTTCCCCGCTGCAGAAGGCGCTGTTGGCCGCCGGCTCTGCCGGAATGGCCCTCTACAACCCGTATCGCCACGGTAAGGCTCCCCGCGCTCCGCGCTCCCGTGGAGACCCTTGCCTTGGAAGCCTGGGCAGGTTCCGAACTCTGTCTGGGCTTCCGTTTCCTGTGGGTAACTGGAGAATAGACTAGGTCAGCGTACCCAAACCTGGCTGTACCTCATAACCACCCGGAACATTAATCGGAATGCAAATGCTCGGGTTCCACCCTAAACTCACTCAGTCTGTATCTGTCAGGTGTGGAGAAGGGTGGGTGGAAGGGGCCTGGAACCTGAGCTTCTGCCTTTTGAAACTACTTCGCGGGGTATTGTGTCATCCAGCCACCGCGAGAACCTCTGGACAAAATAGATGACTTATAAGCATGCATCGAATGATAACATCCCGCTAGAAATTAAACTTTATAAGGTCAGGGACCATGATGACCGTGCTGATCCTCTGTACCGGCAGAATTTTGGATAGTGCTTTGCTGGTAATAAAGGTTCAAAAGATGTTTGGCGGGTGTATGACCAGAACATCCTAGGGGCTCTACAATGCCTTTCTCATCCCTCCCAGTCTTCTTAAGTTTGAGGACTATTGGTACTCCTACTAATGCAAACAGTAATGCTGACTGCTCACTGAGCGCGTTGTGGCGGCTCACTGTGCTCAGTGTTTCACATGCAGAATGTTTTTGCCTTCTCACATTAACCCTGTAAGAAAGGTGTTATGTGCACCTCACAAACTAGGACACTGAAGGTTGGAGACGTGAGGCAGTTTGCACAAGGTCAGCTAGACAGTGACCGCACCTGGGCTCCAGCCCAGAACTCTGATTACAGAGGTTGTACCTGTCAATGCGGACATCACTTAGTGCCGTGCTAATGGATGGGAAAATGATCTGAAGCCTCTTGAGAGCACTGTGCTTACCAGAGCCACCCCACCCCAGTAGATTAATGATGTTACTATAACTATAGCTACATTGAGCCCGAACTGTGTGCAGAATGGTTTGCTAAGTGTTTTAACATGAATCCTCAAAACTAGAGGGAGATCTTATTCCCGTCTTATCATTTGGAAGTTAAGACTCAAACCAGGTCAAGTAACTGACCAAAGAGCAGAGCCTACATTTGTCCCAATTCCTTTCCTTTCAGACATGGTCGCAGTTCTAGGGGAGACCACAGGGCGCCGTGCCCTGAAGGTCCTCAGGGACCAGATGAAGAGGGACCCAGAGGGCGCCCAGATCCTGCAGTAGGTCCCAGCTCTGTCTCAGGGGTGGGAATATTCTGTGGGGATCCTGCTGTCTCTGGAGTCACATTGTGTCAGTCCCATTCCTCCAGGGGTGGTCACACAGGCCAGGCACTGCCCGGCTCCAGGGATGCCATTCACATAGACACTACGGTGACCCCTAGGTAGTGCCGTGTGGTGGCCTCCGCCCAGCTCCAGCCACAGGGCTCTGTACCTTCCCTGAGTGCCTGTACACGTGCTGGCTGCACCGCCACCCCCTTCTGCATGCCCTTTGTAAGTACCCTGATCCCACCTGAGGCCTGCCCGCCCAGACTGTGCCCCGGTGGGCAGGAACCATGACCTTAGCTGTGGCGGTCTCCTCAGTCCTCGCCACCTAGAAGATGGTCTGTCAGGACTGCTGACCCAGTAGCTGCTCTGCCCCTTCACCTGTTACAGCCTTGTTCTAACTGAACCTTTCACCCACCTCTGCTGGGCCCTCCCAATACTAAGTCCTGCCTTGTGCCTTGCAGGGAGCGTCCCCGGATCTCTCTGTCCACCCTTGACCTGGGCAAGCTGCAGAGCCTGCCTGAGGGCTCCCTTGGCCGCGAGTATCTTCGTTTCCTGGATGTGAATGTGAGTTTCCAGGTTCTGTGCATGTCGCCATCACCGGAAGGTCAGATGAGTGGCGTGGGAGTGACGTCCCCAGGAAGGCAGAGCCCTGGGCTGCTGCCGTGGGCAGGAGTGTTTTTTAGTCTCTTGTGCCAAGGCTTTGTCATTTTTTGTGGGATAGGTAGATGAGATGATAACATTGCTCCAGGTGATACTCTGGCCTGCACTTATTAACTTCTTGCTGCATCCCAAATGCCAGGCTCCTACATGATCTTGCTGAATCCTCCCAATAACCCTGTCAGAGAGTCTTAACCATTACCCCCTTTAATAGATGGAAGGGAATTCCAGGGGAGTAGAGCGCCTCAGCGGCTCACAAAGCCCGTGTTCATGGCAGCCGCGTGCAGACCCAGGGGGTGCTGTTCACGGCGGCACTGTGTCCCCTGTGCCAGAGACCATGCTTGCCCCAGACTGTGGCACTGTCCGGCTCCAGAGGGAGGGGAAGGTCCCAATGACTGAGGAACTCGTTCATTTGTTTAGCATCTGGCATGTCATTCATTGTTCCAGGTCCTGGGGACATTCATGGTGAACTAGACAGACAAGGTTCCTGCCCTCAGGAAGCTAATATTGTGGTTGGGGAGGTAGCTAACGCCGTAAAAGGAAGAAACTGCCATGTAAAAACCCAGACAAATGTTTATTGAGCAATTAGAATTTACCAGACACTGTTCACAGCGGGTAGGACACAGTAAACAAAACCAGCGCAGGGCCTGCCTCGCGAGCTCCCGTTCTCGAACACGGCGCTGCGAGGACAGCAGCCCGCAGGAGAGAAGACCAGGGTGATGGTGGTGGGGGCCGGGGGGCCCTCCGAGGAGACTTAGAGGCGGAGGAGGGGCCAGCCCTGAGGGGAGATGAGAGGGACATGCTGAGCAGAGCGACTGCAGGAGTGCAAGGCCCTGAGTGTCTAAGGAGAGCGACACTGGACACTGACCGCTGTGGAGAGAGTCAGGGGAGGCGGCCTCTGGGCTGCGAGGTGAGCGGGGCTGGGCCCGGCCAGCCGTGGGAGGGAGTCTGTATTTTGCAACAGGAACAATAGAAAGCCACTGAGGATTTCAAGCAGGAGAGTAACACCTGATTCATAAAAGGACCTTAGGATACTGCTAGATGCCTTCCTTGTCCCCTCCCCCACCTGCCAGCACACGCACGTCCCGACAAAGGCCCCCGAAGTGGCGTCCAGCCCAGCTGTGGAGTCAGCGGGCTGGAGGAGGTGAGGGCGTGAGCGAAGGCTTGTTTGAAACTGGGTTTCTCACCCTTGGCATTGTTGACTTTTTGGGCTGTGTAACTCTTTCCTGTGGGGAGGGCCGTCCTGTGCCTGGTCAGATGTTTAGCAGCATCCGGGGCCTCTGCCCACCAGATAACAGTAGCACCGCCCTAGTGGTCACGCCCACAAACGTCTCCAGCTCAGAACCACTGCCCTGGAAGGTTACTGTCCCTGAAAAAGTAACCTGCCCCCACACATTCCTGCCCCTGTCCCGTTTCATACCATCTTCCTCAGATTTCGCCAGCATGCAAATTATTTCATCAGTGGGAAACCCACCAGGGCGAACTGCCCCAGGTGTCACCTCGGGAGGGACAACCTTCCTCTGAAGTTCACCTAGAGCCTTTTGTCCTGTTGCCGTGGAGGGGATAGGACTGCCAGGGCCTCCTGGGCACTTTGCCAGTCACAGCCCTTGTTGGGGCAACAGCCCAGAGGTTGTGACGCTGCCAGAGGGTGGAAAGCAGCAGCCCACGGGGGGGCGGGACACCTTTGGACCGGCAGGGATTCAGATCAAGGTTCAACGTGAGGCCACCCTCCCCGAGGTGGACTTTGCTAGGGAATATGTTCATCCTTGTGGCTTCAAGATGACAGGCATGATGCCCTGGCTGGTGTGGCTCAGTGGACTGAGCACCGGCCTGCGAACTGAAAGGTTGCTGGTTCGATTCCCAAACAGGGCACATGCCTGGGTTGCCGGTCAGGTTCCCAGTGCCGGGAGCGCGAGAGGCAACCATACATTGATGTTCCTCTCACTCTCTCCCTCCCTCCCTTCCCCTCTCTCTAAAAATAAAATCTTCAAAGAAAAAAAGATTACAGGCATGAGCTTTGGAATAGCTTGAGTTGAATAAAGAGAGAGAGAGAGAGTAGCTTCAGTTCGAATCCTGCCTCTCCTCAGCACAAGGGCCCTGGAGGAGAAGGGACCTGATGTTTATCTTCCAGGGCACTGACCTGCCTTATCAATAACGGGCGTTAAAGCTACTGTTTCAGACTCTAGCTCAGCCATTTGATTGGCTGTGTGATCCTGGGCAGGTTACTTCATCGCTCTGAGCCTCATTTTTGGTATCTGTATCGGAGGCTTATAACAGTCCCTGCCCTAGGTGGTCGGGAGGATGAAGTATAGTTTATGTAAAGGACATCTTTCAGTGCAGGCACATAGTAGGGACTCAGTAAGTGTAGCTGCCATTACTATGCCCACCTGCAGCTTCACACAGCAAGTACAACGATGCAGAAGACATTACGACCCAGGACCCAGTGAGGCCACAGACAGACCATGGCACTGAGCCAGCACCCCCAAAGCAGTGAAGACATCGGACCGCTCAGCCCCTGGACAAGCCGGGGCCGTGCTTTGGAAACGGGGACAGCGGACTGTTCCCACTCTGTCCGCTGCGGGCTGCTGAGGACTCAGACAGGCAGTGGTGGCTAAAATGGCAGTTAACATTCCTGCCTGGGGCCGGGAAAGTGCCTGGGCCTTGTGCCCACGCATTCAAGAGATGCTTTGTCCTGCGGACCCTGAAGATAAAACCGTGAGCACAACTGCCGCCCCCACTCCAGGCGGCTGAGGGGCCGCTGCAGCCCTGCTCATGGAAAATGAATGCAAGCCACGTAGGACATTGAAAATCTGCTCCTCGCTATGTTAATAAAGCATGAAGAAACAAGTGGAATAATGTTTAACCCAGTGTGTCTAAAATATCGTTTCAACGCGTAGTCAGCATTTTTTTAATTATTGAGAATTGACATTTTTTTCATGCTGAGTCCTTGAAATCCAGTATTTTTCATGTGTGGCGCATCTCAATTGGAAGTTGTCGCATTTCGAGGCTCAGTGACCACATGTGGCAAGTGGTTCTGCCCTGGACAGCCCAGGTCCAGGAGAGGGACATCAACACGCACCTGCATTAAACATCACGACACAAGCCTGCTGAGTGCCACAGGCAGGCGCGGGCTGCTCCGGCAGGCTGTGACAGGGGCGGATCCCCTCTGAGGTCCGGAACGGTCACCCATGGAGGGCGCTCGTAAGCCAGGTCATAAAGGATGAGCAGGAATTCTCAAGGGGAAGATGCGGGTGGTGGGAGAGAGCACCCCAGGACCATCCCAAGGTGCCCTAGGGTCCTTAGCTCGTGCTACAGATCTTTTTTTTTTTTTAAAGATTTTATTTTTTTATTTATTTTTAGAGAGAGGGGAAGGGAGGGAAACAGAGAGAGAGAAAAACAGCAATGTATGGTTGCCTCTCACATGGTCCTCGTGGGGACCTGGCCCGCAACCCAGGCATGTGCCCTGACAGGGAATCGAACCGGTACCCTCTGGTTCCCAGCCCGCGCTCAATCCACTGAGCTACACCAGCCAGGGTGTGCTACAGATCTTTTTACTCAGTTTCTAATTGTGTTAAAACCAAAAAAACTTAAAATTTCTCATCCATTTCTAAATGGACAGCTCAGACTCGGAAGTATTGGGTATCGTCTTACTGTGGTGAAGCTTTTTCATCTTGTAAAAAAACTCCGTACCGTGAAACAGCTCCCGCCTCCCCCTCCCCTCGGGGGCTTCTTTCCCGCCGCCGCGTTGCGCAGGCGCAGGCGGAGGGGCCGTCGGGACCGCCCCGGACCCCCTGGCAGCAGGTGCAGGCAGAAGCAAAGCCCCTAGAGAGTTTGGGGGCTCGAGCTTGGTGGGAGAGGTTGACAGCATCAAGGAGAGGCTGGCAGTTGGGCCTTGGGAGCTGTGGGGAGGGGTCTAGGGGAGGCTCCCGGTTGTCAGAGGGTCTCTCCAGATACCCGAGCACCCACGCGGTTCGTGGATGATGAGGAGCTGGCCTACGTGAACCAGCGGTACCGGGAGGTGCACGACATGCTCCACACCCTGCTGGGGATGCCCACCAACATCCTGGGTGAGTGCCGCCTGCCAGCTGCCTGGAGGGCGGGGGTGGGGTGAGGTGGGGCGGGGAGCGGGCAGATCAGCAAGCCTGGGCCCCCGGGGTCTGTGTTCAGGGCCACAGCAGGGCTCACCTGCCTCTGCCTCGCACCAGTTAGCTGGCTCGGTGCCTCATTTTCCACTTTATCCGAATGTGACGGCCGCATCTGTGCCTGCCCCGCTGCCTCTCGGGGCTCCTGCACAGACGTAGCAGCACCCAAGCATCAGGGCTCCCTCTTCTGACACCCTCAGAAACTCCCTAAGGCCTGTAGGGGCTGGCCGGGCTGGAGAGTCCTCTGCATTCCGACCGCAAGCTTCCTTTCAGCCTGTACTTCCTCTGACTCTTGGACCCTCTCCCCCTCTCCTCCACTCCAAGCCAAGTGCCCCGCGGCACAGAGCAGACTGCGCATGGCTGACCCCTGGTAGAGAAGAGACACCTTAGAGAGAGGCAGGCACCTCATTGCTCGATGCCATGAGCGTCACTGGCTTCTCTTCCTGGCCCCTGCTCACCTCCCACCCCATCTCCCACCCTGCCCCCCAGGGGAGATCGTGGTAAAGTGGTTCGAAGCTGTCCAGACCGGCCTGCCCATGTGCATCCTGGGTGCGCTCTTTGGACCAGTCCGTCTCCGTGCCCAGTAAGTTCTCAAGCAGCAGGGGGCCTGGGGATCAAGGGAGACTCACAGGGGCCAGGCCTCCGTGGTCCCCCAGCAAGCCAGGGTGGAAAGAATGGGGCGGGGAGGTGAAACTGGCCTGGCGCGGGGTTTCCTGGGCAACAGGGGAAGCCTGGACATTTCCCAGGACCCTGGGGTCTCTTGGGCCAGGCCTCAGTGGCAGGTCAGAATGACTCAGTCGCGGCTGCGGGGCGATCTAGCATTAGTTTCTGGCGTTTGGTGGATATGTGGCTTCGGGTGCCAGATTCTGACCGCACTGAGTTCTGCTTCCTCACCTAAAAGTCAGTGACAATAACTACCTTCCTCTTGGGTCTATGTGGAGATTCACTGAGAAATGTGCATCGCTGCAGGGTGCGCAGCGTGCCCAGCCCTGAGCACCTTCTGTGTCCTCCCCCCTCTGCTGCCCGCAGGCACCTGCAGGCACTGGTCTCGGAGCTGATCCCGTGGGCAGTTCAGAACGGGCGCCGAGCCCCGTGTGTCCTCAACCTGTACTATGAGCGGCGGTGGGAGCAGCCACTGACGGCCCTTCGGCAGGAGCTGGGCATCACAGGGCTCCCCGGGCACATCCAGGGCCTGGCCTGGCCCTGAGCTGCTGAGCCAGGAGGGCCCGGCCTGGCCCCCACCCACTTCCCCTGGGGGCAGAGGGCTCCTTGCCACACCTTTGTTCCTTGTCTTTGAACACTGACCCTTGGACATCATTTATCAGAATTCGTCGTAACCACTGCGAAGTGGCTTTGAGGGCCCGCACCCAGGAGGGAGCAGGCAGTGCCGGGGACGCGTGGGGCGCCTGGCGCCGCCCAAAGAGAACGGCCCATGCGGGGATGTCTCTGGTCCACACCCGTGTCCTAGACCCCCTGCCACCAGGGCTGCTGGGTGTCCTCTGGGGGAGGACTGTACCCCATTCCAGAGGCCGAGAAGACGCGGGGCAGAGGAGGAGAGGAGCCTCCACTGTCCGAATGAAGGCTCCCATCGGGCCGTGTGCCTTCTGCCGCTGCCCCTGCCCAGCGCAACTGACTGGCAGTCTCGAGCCTGCCGGCCCCTCCGGCCTGCCCTTCAGTTGCTCGCCCCACGTCTGGTCTGAAGTTGGGCAAACGGATTCACACTCCCAACTCTAAGGCTTTCCAGCAGAGGGACTTAGGGCAAGTCCCTTCCCCTCAGCCCGTTTCATCAGTAGGAGGGGAAGGGAAACAGCACCCGCCTCCTGGGGCCATTGCGGCGGGTTCACGAGGCGATGGTCAGTGGAAGGGCTTACCCAAGAGGCAGGAGCAATTGCGTCTCAGTTCGCAGGTGGGAGAGGCAGCTGCCAGGCAGCAGGTCATTGCGGAGCAGCAGCGAGGCATTTTCCTTGGACCAGAGACAAGGCGTGGGACAGACAGGGTGAGGGACTGTGGAAGAGTGGGCGGCCGTGTCTTTAGTTTTAGTGTGAGATACGCGGCCAGAATGGCAGAGCCCGTAGTTTTGGGTGGATGAGGCAACAAAAGCCCAGAGATGGGCAAGGAGTTCCCTGGAGTAACTAGAATAGAGGTTGCAAGGCCTCCTGCTCGCTTTTCCGGTGCCTCAGTTTCCCTATGGACAATAATAGCTGCAGGGTATTTAGAGCTGTGCCATGTGCCAGGCAGTGCCAAGCACTTACGTACATTATTACATTCACTACCGAGACCACAGGAGCAGAGCTGGGCCTGGGACCAGGGCCTCGGCCTTCCTCGTACCTACCCTGTCCCCGTCCAGGGCAGCTCCCAGAGGCGGGGGGCAGGGGAGGCTGGAGGCTGACCTTGGAACCACGGCCTTTTCCAAAAGGGCAGCCTTTTCCTGAGCTCTTTGAGTTTCTGCAGAAAGAGGAAGGGGTTGGTGTGCGCTCCTTATGCTTCATCAACCTTTGCAGTATAGGCCACCTTTCCAGAGCTGCCAGCTGTTTCCATGGCTTCCCCGGGACCCTGGTCCCCAGGTCAGTAAAAGTCAGTGGTGCCAAGGTCAGGGGAGAAAGGTCAGACTCAGCCTCTGCCAGGCCTGGTAGCCCACCTGCTCCAGCCGGCGTAACCTTGGGCCTCGGCAGCACTCAAGAGGTGGGCACTGGGCATCAGGATTAGCTGGGGTGGAGTCCTGTGTCCAGAGCATTGGGTGACCTTTTTGTCACCAGCTGGAGAAAACTATGCTGGCAATAGCTGCCACTTACTGAGTTCCTACACAGCCCACGAGGCCATGTCAACTTCTGCCTGGAAACTGCCATTCGTCTCAATAAACCATGTGGGCCTTTTTCCTGCCTTCGTCCTCTGGTCATTACAGAGCTCGTTGTTCACATCTGCTCAAGGGTCACCCCAAGGGGGGCCTTCCCTGACCACGCCATCACCTTGTTTCCTTGCTCACCACCATGAAGTTATTTATTTACAAGATCGTGTCTGCTCCGGGGGCGCCGGGAACAGCGCTTGGCACACAGTGGGGCTCACTGCTCTGTCGTGGAAGGGGTGGAGGGGGTGCATGGTGAGCCCTGCGCTGGGCGTCCCGCACATGATGTCTCACTCAGTGCCCCCTGCAGCTCAGCCTTACTCAGGGGCTTGGGCTCGGGGAGTGTCCTGGGGTCGCACAGCCGGGGTGTCCTAGGGCACACAGGTCGTGAGCCCCCTCCCAGCAGCCAAGGGGAAGCTCCCTTCCTGCCTGATAAAGGACTCGTGTAGCTGATCCCGGAGCAGTGTTTGGGGCACAGGCGCTCGAGGCAGATAGACCTGGCCCGCTGCTGACCAGCACTGCACCGACAGTGGTCACAGCACCCCCGGAGCCTCTGTTTTCTGCTCTGTGAGCCACACAGCGTGTGCCTGTCTCGCAACAGGGCCATGTGCCCGAGTACTGCTTTAACACGCAGTCGGCACTGAGGAGAGGGGAGCTGTCATTTGCCACAAAGGCCCCTTGAGGCCTCTGAAGTCACCATGTACACAGTAAGCCAGAGGTATGTATTTTGCACACGCCCAGAGTGGGAGGACTCACACAACTCAGAGGTCACTAATGCCAAATACAGCTGTGGGGTAAGCACCTACAGTATGCCGGGGCCAAACCACTTCAGTCCTCTGGAGGTTCTATTCAGGTGAGTCCAAATGTCAGTCTCAGAGAAGTCTGGAGGTTTAAGTCTGATGTTAGTTCCCTAACGCAAGGCAGATGGAGGTCATGTCGGTGGAAAGGAGCCCCTGAGAGGTCGGCCTAAGCAGAGCCTGTCCCACAGGTGACAGCGCCCAGCCCCTGCCCTTCCTAAGAAACCCCGGTGCCTCTTCACCGCACCAGGGTCAACTCAGCCTGGCAGAGCCTTTTCCCACCACACCCCACCACGTGGTCTTCCCCTGCCCATGAATTCTGATGCACGAGCCCCCCTAGTCTGCAATCATTTCACAAATATCTTCCAAGTATGTGCTGATGGCTAGGGCTTCTCAGTGATCCAGACAGCTGCACCCCGCCCTCCTGCAGCTGAGCAGCTTTGCAGCAGCTGAGGCCTTGCCGATGCCAGGCCTGTGTTGACAGCGTGACAGGCATCTCCTCACTGACTCAACACCCAGCCCCAGGAGGTAGGTATTTCCCTTCTACAAACGAGGGCACTGAGGCTCCATGGCGAGAGGCGACTTGCCCAATGCCTCGCAGGCGGGGCTGGCAGTGCGGCCCAGATGTGTCTGACCACAGGCAATGCAGAGATCACAACAACCGTAGGTGTGAACCGAGGGGCAGCGAGCGCCTGGTGAGGGACCACCCAGCGGTCTAGTCTCCGCCAGCCCTCTCTGTGTCCAAGTAGACTGGAAGCAACTTAAAGGCACACTGCCTCGGCTCCCCCGGGTCCCCTTGCCCTACCCCTCAGGCCCGGCCCAGCGTCTGTTGGGTTTACTGCTCTGGCTCCACCTACGTGACCGACCTGAGTGAGGAAGAACGGGCGGGCGGTGGGCGAGGGGGCGGGTCACCAGCCGACCTCCAAATTCTCACTTGCCATCTCTGTATGTGACCTCAGCAGTTGATGCGGAAATAATCATATTTCTACTCCTGGACCCTGGTGTGGGTAAGGTCAGCGCTTCCCATCCACTCTTATTCATTCAACAAGTATTTATCAAGTTTCTGTTATTTGCTGAGCCCTACGGATCAGACAGTCTTCAAGTCCGGATTTGGTAGGTGGTTTGTGACCAGGGAGCCTGTGACCTACAATAACAAGTGACGTCACGTGCTAATGCAGGTGCTCCTCATGGCACCCCGCACAAGCCCCGTGGGGTTGTCACTGTTAGCACGTCTTCATTTTTACATGTAAGAAGAAATGGGGACTTCGAATTTTCAGCTGAGACATCCACTCAAGTCTGTTGGACGGCCACGCCCATAACCGCTGCGCGACACCGCCTCCTGATGGTGACACCCTATGGAAGGTGGTGCTTTCATTTCCCTAGGTCCCCCAAAAGGATGCACCCTACACTCTGGAAGAAATAGGTCCAAATACTAATAGTTACCAGGCGAAATTTTAATCTTTAATCCCTATGAATAGACACCTTTCCAAGACTTCTCCTGGACTAAGAGGTTAAGGGATCTGTTCAAAGACCAATGGCAGCTGTGGATGCCCACCACGTTTTCCTTATGAAGGAACCAAGTCTCCAGAGGCCAAAGTCGCACAGGGTTGGGAAGCTGGCCAATGGCCCAGATCTCAGCAAGCAGCATGACAAAAAGGTCAGTGTCTTGGAGGTTGATCGGCCGTAGGGTTCGGAGTGATCAGAGGCCAAAGTTGCCGTAGTTACAGGTCTGCAGACCTGTGCCCTTTGTACCACCAGGTGCGCCAGGTTGCCTACAAGATACCCTGGATGGGGAAGTATTCGTACTCAGTCATCCGGACACCAAGTTTATTGTTGTCCCAGAAGCAGAGGTGAGAGGTGCTCAGGGCTGCAGTTCTCCTGAATCGTCTACAGGTACTGTGTTCATAAAACACCTGAATGGAATTGAGGGAGGAGCTGGACTCTGGTGGACTCGCACTCACAACCTTTAAATGGCCACTCCGAATTCCAGTAGAAGTCCAGTGCGCTAGCCATTGTGCAACCGAGCCGGTGACTGGAGTTAATCCTCGCTAAGCTCTCGGTCCGATACCACCCTTTTAGCTCTCTTGTAGGTATGGCGCAGGGCCCTTGCCGAACCCTGCTCGGGTCTAAACGCGCACTCCGCCAACGTAGCGGGCAGGGGTGCTCTTCCCCACGTCCGGCTGCCCGGGGTTTGGGAGTTTAGAACCTAGGCAGAGTCCGCCCGTCTCTCACTGACCCTGGGGGAGGAAAGCGGGGTGGGGTGGGGGGGTGGGGTCTCTGCGGCACGGACTACAACTCCCAGAGTGCCACGTACGGCGCCGCCTGCGGCCGTCGCGCGCGCAGGGCGGGCTGGGCCAGGCGGCGTCTGGCGCGCCAGGGCTGCGCTGCACCGCCGGCTCTGCGGCTCGCCTGCCCTGGGGAAGGCGCGGAAGGTGGTGTTGCCGGCCGGCGCAGCCGGTTTGGGCTGCTGGAGGCGGACGGGGGAGGAGCGCTACGAGCAGGCGGTGCCGGGCGGCGGGCGGGGCTGGCCGGACCATGCTGGGCACGGAGCTGGCGAAGGGCTGCTGAGACCCGCTCTGCGCGCCCAGGGGCGGCTGATGCCCCTCGCGCTCCCCACTCCGCTGCCGGGCCGCATCTGGACGGGGCGCCGCACGGCGGGGCCGACGCCGGGTGAGCATAAACCAGAGAAGTGGGTCCCGGAGCGGGAGAATGTGCCCGGCCCCATCGCGGGGAGGTGACGGTGCCGGCCTGGGGTGAGAGGCGCGCCCTACTGCTCTGTCTCCTTGCCGGGCGCTTTGCTACCCCGGCTCCTTGGGGGCCAGGGCTCTCCGCGGTGACCAGGGACAGGGGCCCGCAGGAACTAGGCATTCCCCTCTCTCCACACCCCATCCCTGGGGCTCTGGGAGGCCTGCGGTCTGAGAACCTGGGAGATCGTGGCTTTGGAGTTGGGGTCGCTGGTTCATTCTCCTCCCGACTTTTCCTTTTCGCCCGAAAGAAGGGGAGATGGTCCGTAAGGGCTCCCTGTGGCCCAGGCCATGTCCTCATTCTAGCTTGGAGGCTGTTAGGCTACATTACAACCTTGACCTTCATCCCCTCCCCAGGTATAGGAGGACCCGAAGAAAAACTCAGTCCCATCTGCCGTCCTCTTGAGCAGATCCCTAAAGCACCAGGAATAGAACCCAAGTGCCCTAATCTCAGCCCAGCCAGGTTTTTCCTCCCCCAGCCCAATCCCCAAATATTCATCTGAGTGGCTTGCTGAGGGTGTTTGTGGGGGTGTCTTCAAGGCCCTTTTCCTCTCAATCACCTTTCCTCTCTGGGCGGTCACCTCTCAGGTACCTCCGGCCTCTACCTCCTTTGCTCTGTCGCCCTCTGTGGGCCAGCAGAGGCATGGCGCTGCCCGAGCCGCTCGGCAGGGACTGAGCAGGGCCGTTTCCCAGGAAGCTGTCCCTCTGATTATTGGGGTTTGGCTTCGTCATCCGTAGAACCTCTCTAGGTCTTTGGGTACAGAGTCGAGCCAGAGGTGCTTGAGTTAATACCTCTGTTCAAGCATTTTGGTTAGGGACCCTGGACATGAGAAGAATAGACTGTCCTATTTTGGCTGGAGGGTTTATGAGAGAAAATCTCACTACACCCCTTGCACAGAGGGGGAGACTGAGTCCTGAAGTGGGAAAGGGACTTGCCCAAGGTCACTTGGAGAGTCGTGGGCAGAGATGGGACAGGCAGGCTAGAACCCAGCCTCCTGCCTGTCCTCGCTGGAAGTCCTCACCTTGAGTCCCGCGCCTCTAGCCTGCCCCTTCTGGGTGGCCCTGGAAAGGGACCCCGTCTCCAGCCACCGCACTCAGTATCGCTACGTCTCACTTCACGCGGACCCCTTGGGATCGTAGTGTCCGGCTGACTGGGCCAGGACATGGGATATCTAGACATTCGAGTCCACTGACTGCGCTGCGCCCACAGGTCACGATGCTGCTCGGGGCGTCTCTCCTCGGAGTGTTGCTGTTCTCCAGGCTGGTGCTGAAACTGCCGTGGACCCAAGTGGGGTTCTCCCTGCTGCTTCTCTACCTGGGGTCCGGGGGCTGGCGCTTCGTCCGGATCTTCATCAAGACCGTCAGGCGCGATGTCTTGTGAGTCCCTGGTGTTGCCCTTCCTGGAGTCCCCACACCTCTCTGGGCTCCCAGTCCCCAAAATGCCCCCAGACCAGACCCATGGCCTCTATCAGCCCAGGGTTCCTGTGGCCCAAAGGAGCAGCCTGTGCTCCACACCCTTCCCCTGGCACCGGTACCTGGACCTCCGTCTCCAAGGTCACGGTCCCCTTCTGGGGAATCTCCCTAACCTGGTGCTCCTTAGCCTGGGGCGGACGTGGGGGCCTGGGACAGAACACAGGACACCAGCTGTGTGGAGGAGGTATCTGAAAGGGTCCAGAGGACATGCGGTAGCTTGTGAGAGGGTCACAAGAACCCTGTGGGAGAGGCCTCGTCCTTGGGTTGGCCTGAGTTCAAGAGCAGCGCCCCAAGTCAGACACCTGGGAGAATCTTTTCCCCCGAGAATGTCAGGTGTGCTCCGCGGGTGTTTCTGGTCCATATCCTGTACAGAGACACTTGCCGCCACCCTCTCTGTGCCAGGCGCCGGGCCCTGGGGCCCAGAAGGGGGGCAAGGCAGACCCAGGCCCGGGACAAGCTTAGACCGGTCAGGGAGATAATTAAGAAGCACAGTAAATCCCTAAGCTGGCAGTGCCACGTGGGTAGAGACCCTGGCAGCCTTGCTCACAGTAGTGGCCCAGCACCCAGTACAGTGACCCGCACCCGGAACAGGAGGCTCGGCATTTGTCAGTCTGATCGATTGCAAAAGGAAGTACGGGGTGGCCACTGCCAGAAGGGTGGTAGCAGCCGAGAGCTGTGGGAGCGTGGACAGGGAGGAACGGCGACAGGCCGGGCCGTAGGGGACCAGGGGAGGCCTCCTGGGGGCGAGGCAGCTGTTCTTGAGAGACACCGCAAGGTGGTGGGAGCAAGGGATTCCAGCCAGAGGGTGTAGCATCAGCAGAGGCCTAGGGGCCGGGGGCGTTCAGGGGTCAGAGGTGGCGGGGGCAGGGCAGGAAAGGGGGCTGTGGCCACCGATTCCATGAACACTTGCTGAACATCTCTGCCTGGTGCTGAGCAGGGCGGAGGAGAAGGTGGTGAATAGGATGGCGCCCTCCCTGTGCTGCCCCTGCGGGGCTCACAGAGATGGAGGCTGGACAGATCACAAACTTGCCCTCATTTACCATGTGGAGACAGGACGTGGCGGGGTGGGAGGCCCCAGAAGAGGAGTTTGGACCTCGACTTGGGCCCTGGTGCCCCAGAGGCTCTGACGGAGCGTCTGGCTCAGAGCAGACACGGACGGTAGTAGGAACTGAGGTCGAGAGCCAGAGAGGACTGGGCTTCAAATCTGCATTCAACCCCATTCCCCCCGTGAAGCCAGGGCAAGCCTTCTGCCGGCAGAGCCTCAGTTTCCCCCTGTGTACAGGGAAGGGAGTAATCGCCCGGCCCCTGTGCGACATCAGCAGGCAGGGGCTGGGCAAGGAGAGCGTTGCAGGTGACTGGGCCCAGGAGCCTCAGGCCCATGGGGCAGCTCCCGGGGCCAGGCCATCGGGACACACCCCCGGCCCCCGCAGTCACATTCCCTTGCTGGCTCCCGCACAGCGGCGGCCTGGTGCTCCTGACGGTGAAGGCGAAGGTCCGGCGGTACCTGCGGCAGCGGCGGACGGTGCCCGTTCTGTTTGCCTCTACGGTGCAGCGTCACCCCGACAAGACGGCCCTGATCTTTGAGGGCACGGACACCCACTGGACCTTCCGCCAGCTGGACGACTACTCGAACCGTGTGGCCAACTTCCTGCTGGCCCGGGGCCTGGCCTCCGGTGATGTGGTAGCCCTCTTCATGGAGAACCGCAACGAGTTCGTGGGCCTGTGGCTGGGCATGGCCAAGGTCGGTGTGGAGGCGGCACTGATTAATACCAACCTGCGGCGGGACGCCCTGCGCCACTGCCTGACCACCTCCCGGGCCCGGGCCCTCATCTTTGGCAGCGAGATGGCCCCAGGTAAGCGCCCAAGGGGCGGGAGACAGGCAGGGAGTGTCATGGGACTTCGCACAGACCACGCTCCCCCTCCAGCCCCGGGGGAGGCTGTGTAGCTCAGGGGTTAAGGGCAGGAGCCCTGGAGTCACACGGCCTGGGCTCTGCCACAGCTGGTGAGCTGGTGGTCCGAGGTCAGGGGCTAGAGTTCTCTGTGCCCCGATTTCCTCACTGTGGTGCCTCCCTCATGCCGTTTGCAAGATGAGCCTTCACCTGAGGCACTAACTAAGTGGCTGGTGCTGGGTGAGCCCTCAGATTCAATGGACACCATTCTTGTGACTACTTAGGCCTCATTTCCTCATCTGTAAAGTGGGAACAAGAAGCCACCCTCTGCTGTCCGGCAGAGCTTGTTCCGCATGCTTCCACACTGGGCGCCGACCGAGTGCCGAGCACGGTGCTCTGCAAAGCCTGGTGGGGAAGGGACTGTCGCCAGCCTTACAGATGAGGAGACTGAGGTTCGTAGTGACGTGAGCAGCTCACCCACGGTCACACATCTGTACGTGGCGGAACCCAGAGTCGGCCTGGCCTGGTGTCCCCGTTCTTTCCTCCCACACTGCCGTGGGCTGTGGGATGATGGATGGGAAGGTTATTAAGATGTCGAAAGGGGAGCAGGAAGGATTCAGCAGGGAGAGGGGAGGTGTTTGGGCAAATCAAAAGGAAGCCGCAAGAAAAGGGGCCGGATGGGCCGGGCCCAGGGCGGGGGACCAGCGGGGTGTCAGTAGTACATGGGGGAGCTCGAGAAGGTTCCCACTGTCTGAAGAGGCTGGTCCCCCGCCTCTGAGCCCCACCCCTCTTTTCCAACCAGACCTCCGCGGACTGCGCTAGTACCGAGGCTAAGGGTGCAGATCTTGGTGTGAGATAGAGCTGGCTTCGGTTCCCAGCTTCAGCACAGCCTGGCTGTGAACAAGTCCCTCTCGTTCTCACAGCCTGTTTCCTTATCTGTGAAATGGGCGGATGTTGGTGCCTGTGTCCTAGGTGGTGCGGGCAGAAGGATGCACGTAAAGGTCGGCCAGCAGCTAACGGGAGCTGTCGCTCCTTATGACATAGAGGCCCCCCCACCCAGCCGGCCTCCCGACAGCACGGCTGGCCCCGGCGTGAGCAGCTCCTGGGAACACGGGCTCTCCTGGCCTGCTGCTGATCCGCCCCGTCCCCCCCACAGCCGTCTGTGAGATCCACGCTGGCCTGGACCCGGCGCTCAGCCTCCTCTGCTCTGGACCGTGGGAGCCCGGCTCGGCGCCTGCCAGCACAGAGCACCTGGACCCCTTGCTGGAGGAATCCCCTAAGAACCTGCCTAGTCGCCCTGACAAGGGCTTCACAGGTGAGCCCCCTGCCCCCACAGAGGGGATCTAAGACGGTCAAGGAGAGATCACTGTTCCTGGGGCCAGGCACCTGGGTTCCTCTGCATACCTGCTGAGTGACCTGGAGTGAGTCATGTCACCTCCCTTTGCCATCTGGGAAAATGGGGACAGTGGCCCTGGGGCCACCGTGCAGGTTAAACGAGCTGATGTGTGTGAACGTGCCAGGCACCATGCCCAGCGCACCGAAGCTCAGAAAATCCGATTCTGACTCGTTGAACAAGCTTTTGCGGAGGCCCAACAGGTGCAGGGCCGTGTGCAGCCCGGGGACCTGCTGGTTCCGAAGTTGGGGCGGGGATGGGCCGGGGACAAGACCCTCCCGTATTCACCCGGCGCCTGTTCACTACTGGCCCCTGTTGGGCTGTGACCTCTCTGCATGGGGCTGCCTGCCGTCCCCTCCCCTCCTCCAGGCAGCCCCCCGGGCCCTCTCGCCCCTCTGCCTCTGCACAGTCTCGTGGAGCCCAGAGCTTGCTATGTCTCCTTGTGTCTCGGAGCCCGGACTGAGTTCATATCCTAGCTCTGCTGCTTCCCTTGTCTGACCCTGGACACCTGCGCTGCCCTCTGAGCCCTGGCTTCTACAGCCATACTATTGGGGATGATGCCATGGCTGGCGTGGCTCAGTGGTTTGAGTGCCAGCCTGTGAACCCAAAGGGTCGCTGGTTTGACTCCCAGTCAGGGCACATGCCTGGGTTGTGGGCCAGGTCCCCAGCAGGGGGCACATGAGGGGCAACCACACATTGATGTTTCTATCCCTCTCTTCCTCCCTCCCTTCCCCTCTCTCTTAAAGTAAATAAATATAATCTTAAAATAAAATTGGGGATGGTGACAGAAAGTGACTTTTGAGGATTGGAAAAGATGCATGAGGACTAAGGTGTGACGGAAGGCTCAGCAGCTGGTCACCCACGTCTCCCTGGGCTTGGCCCAGAGCTTATGGATGGAACAGGCGCAGGCATGAGAGCAGGCAGCGGTGTCCGGGCTCCTCGGAGGGGGCTTTCTGGAGGAGGTGGGACAGCAGTGGGCACTGAATGATGCACACACAGGTGTCCGTCCGACCCCGTGCTCAGCCGGCGCTGCCCCCCTCACAGCTGCCTGTGCGTCTGTCTTTTTCAGACAAGCTCTTCTACATCTACACGTCGGGCACCACGGGGCTGCCCAAAGCCGCCATTGTGGTGCACAGCAGGTGAGGGGGCAGGCGTCTGGGGGAGGGCGGCGGGGCGCGGCAGGGCCCAGGAGCCTCCCCTCCTGCATCCCAGGAGCCCACCGAGCCCTCTGCCCTCCCAGGTATTACCGCATGGCCGCCCTGGTGTACTACGGATTTCGCATGCGGCCCAATGACGTTGTTTACGACTGCCTTCCGCTCTACCACTCCGCAGGTAACCTGGGCCGCCCCTCCGTCTCCAGAGCCCCTGGGGCCTCAGGAGCCCCACTGCTCTTGGCGGGCAGTGTGTTGCATTAGAAACACATGAGATTTGGAGTCAAATCAGGATTCAGATCCAGCCGTGGCCATTGACTGGAGCTCTGAATGAGGACGGGCACGCCAGTCTGGTGGCACGTGTGGCCAGGTCCCACAGGGCACCTCAGCTGGTCTGAGTGTTCAGCTCGTTCCCAAGGTCTTGCGGCTTGGTCTTAGGGCCTTAAGAGAAGACAGAAATGAATTAATATAGTCCCAGCCCTCAAAGTGCTTAGAGTTGGGTGTGTGTTTGGGGCAGGATGAGTGATAGGAACCTACCTCGCGTGATGGCTGGGAAGGCTTTCTGGAGAGGTGCCCCGAGGCTGGCAGATGTGAGGTGCAGAAGCCACGCAGGCTAGCTTAGTCCCCCAGCTGAAGGGCAGCATGATGGGTGTCGGAGCGGGCACGTGGGTGGGGCCAGCACTGCAGGCTCTGGGGGCATGTGCGCTTCATCCCGTGGGCCCTGGGGAGCTGTGGGCGATGTCTTACTCGGGCAGAGGCGGGGTCATTGGTGCTGGAGGGTGAGGACAGGAAGGAGGGGGACCAGAGGGGAGGGTATCCCGGGTCCCTGACCTCCAGGACCCACTCCGCCTTCAGGAAACATCGTGGGCATCGGGCAGTGCCTGCTCCATGGCCTGACGGTAGTCATCCGGAAGAAGTTCTCAGCCTCCCGCTTCTGGGATGACTGTATCAAGTACAACTGCACCGTGAGTGCGCGGGGCGGGGATGACCGTGTCCCAGCCTGGCCCTCCACCAGCCCCCCTCGAGGACATCTGTCCTCCAGCTGAGGCAGCCAGTTGTTTGTTGCTCAGCTGGGGAGGTGGAGGCCCAGCGAGGAAAAGGACCGCCCTGGGGGTGGGGAAGTGAGAGCAGCCTGGGGACCCGCGCTCACACCAGGCCCACCCCCAGATTGTGCAGTACATCGGCGAGCTGTGCCGCTACCTCCTGAACCAGCCGCCCCGGGAGGCGGAACGCCGGCACCGGGTGCGCATGGCGCTGGGCAACGGCCTCCGGCAGTCCATCTGGACCGAATTTTCTGGTCGCTTCAACATCCCCCAGGTGGCTGAGTTCTACGGAGCCACCGAGTGCAACTGCAGCCTGGGCAACTTCGACAGCCAGGTGCGACCCTGGGGGGTGGGGGGAGCACAGGTGGGGCACAGGAGGCACTGGCAGTAGAGGGAGGGAGGCAGAGCTCCAGCAAGGGGCTGCGGGTGCTGCAGTGCCTCCCCGCACACGCGCCGGCCAGTTCTGGACCCGCCGTGGAGAGCCCAGGCCCAAGTCTCGGCCTTTGCAGGTAGGAGCCTGTGGCTTCAACAGCCGCATCCTGTCCTTCGTATACCCGATCCGGCTGGTGCGTGTCAACGAGGACACCATGGAGCTGATCCGGGGGCCCGACGGCGTCTGCCTTCCCTGCCAGCCAGGTCGGCCTTGGGGTGGGAATAGGGAGTGGGGGGAGGGCGTGTTGGCCCAGTAGAGAGACAGGACAGGGCGGGGTGGGTGGTCACCCTGTTCGAACCAGTGTCCATCAGTCGATTGTTCTCTTAGGGCTCCGGGTCATTTATTCCTGCAGCCGTCCGGTCATCCATCCATTCTCTCACCATCCCATCCAGCCAGCTTTCAGTGCATTCATTTACTTCCGTGCCAGAGGCCCGGGGTCCAGGCCTCCTGGGGTGACCCTGGCTCAGCCCTTTAGCCCTGTGCCTGAGTCCCCGCGTCTGCAGTGGGGCTGATGGCAGCACCGCCTCATGAGGGGCCCTGAGGGTCGTGTGGTGCGGAAGAGGAAGCTCTCAGAGCTGAGCCAGGAGGCCAGGGAGCGCTGGCTTTGTCCAGACTGGCCCTGTCGGGCCTGGCCCCCTTCCGTCTACTTGTTCCTCTTTCCATCTGCTCGGCTGACCAGACATCACCGACGCCTGCACGCGTCAGACCTGCCTGCCCTGGGGGGGCTCTGGGCCAGGGGGAGAAATGGGCCTTTCTGTGAGAAGCAGTGTGACCAGGAGTCAGACTGACCACACTGCAGGGTACATTTGGGGGCCGGGGAACCAGTGGGAGAGACCACCCAGGGCAAACCTGGCCCTGCCTTCCCTGCCCCCAGGTGAGCCGGGCCAGCTGGTGGGCCGCATCATCCAGCAGGACCCCCTGCGGCGCTTCGATGGCTACCTCAACCAGGGCGCCAACAATAAGAAGATTGCCAAGGATGTCTTCAGCAAGGGGGACCAGGCCTACCTCACTGGTGGGTGGGCACCTCTCCCCAGCCCTCTCTAGCCCCATCAGAAGGGGGGGTGGGGAGGCTCGAAGGGCCTTCCGCCACCTTCAAAGAACACCCCTCAGGACTTCTCCAGTCCCCTCCCCTACAGTTAAGCAGATCTGAGGGGTCCGGCGAGGACCGCGTGGCCCAAGCCCCTGGGCCCTGAGCTAGGCTGGTCCAGCCCTCCCTCACCTAACCCCTCCCTAGGCGACGTGCTGGTGATGGATGAGCTGGGCTACCTGTACTTCCGGGACCGCACAGGGGACACGTTCCGCTGGAAAGGCGAGAACGTGTCCACCACGGAGGTGGAGGGCACACTTAGCCGCCTGCTGGACATGGCTGACGTGGCGGTGTATGGCGTGGAGGTGCCAGGTACCTCTGTGGCGGGGGGTGGGGGGTGGGGGGTGCCACCAGGGGGTACTGCGGGCTGCTCACTGTCCACCCCTCTGCCCTCAGGAACCGAGGGCCGAGCCGGGATGGCTGCTGTGGCCAACCCTTCTGGCAACTGCGACCTGGAGCGCTTTGCCCAGCTGCTGGAGAAGGAGCTGCCCCTGTACGCCCGCCCCATCTTCCTGCGCTTCCTGCCTGAGCTTCACAAAACAGGTCTGTCCCCTGCCCGGCTCCAACTGCAGGTACCAGGCCTCTGCCCCTTCCGGGTTTCTTCTGGAGAGACCTGGGTGGCTGTCACTTGACCTTCACCCATAGCCTAGCCAGGTGGTGGGCAAACCGACCTCCCTGTGTACAAGGGAGCAGGTTGAGCCTTCAGAGACAGAGGGTTCATCGGTTCATGGATGGAACAAACATTGAGTACCTACTATGTGCCAGGCTTTGTGGTTGGCCTTGGGGATATAGGTACCGAGTTGTGAGTTGTGCTTCTAGAGCGGTAGCAGAGGCAGCCTCAGGACAAGGGTCTCCAAGGTGAAGAATGGAACACAGATCAGACGGACAGAAAGTGAACAAAGAGGGTTCGGAGGACGGAGAAGCTTCCCTGGAGGGGACGTTTCAGCTGCGGCCTGAGTGAGAGGGAGGACTTGATGGGAAGAGCAAGTGTGAGGTCCCTGAGACAGGAAGGCCCTCGGACACCAGAGGAGAGAGAGGAGGCCCCCAGCGTGGCACCAGGGAGAGGGATGGGCAGCAGCATGCGGTTGGGGGGAGAGGCCTGCAGGGGCCAGACGCCCAGAGCCTTGCGGGCTGGGCTGGGCTGGGCTGGGCTGGGGGTGGCAGGGAGCTGCAGAGGCGCTTGTGCAGGGCAGCAACCCGGTCAGAGTCGTGTTCTGCAAAGCACTCTGGCTGCTGCGTGGGGAGTGGGAGAGGCCACGGGCAGCCCGGGACGGGGAGTGGGGGAGTGAGTGCGTAGCTGGTCTCCCAGGGGACGCGTGAGCAGTGGGTCTGCCCTCATATTGGCAGGGCGGCGCCGTTCTTCTGTCTGTTGGTCCACTGATGACAACTCAGGAGTTGTCTGGTGGGCGGGAAGCTCATGCCCAGACCGCCCACCCTGCTCTCCTCGGTCCCTGCTGCCCTGCCCTGGCTCTCCCCACTTCTCAGCCCACGTGGTCATCATGTCAGCCCTGCCTTGATACAATTAAGAAAGAAACACTGCTACTTAGAGCATTTCAGGGATGTTAAAATCTGGAAACACGTGCATCTCAGCATCCATAGAGCAGGTTGGACACCACACTCCCGCCCCTGGGAGGGGCTCGGACTTAAGGAGCCATCCCAGGCCCCACGTTCTGCTCTTCGCTCTGCTGTCAGCGTGTGGCCTTGGGCAAAGAGCTGCCCCTCTCCAGTCTCGGTTCCCCGATTTGTAAAGGGGGGTGGGTAATGCAGACCCCACCCTGCCGGGGCTGCTCTGAGAAGCCGTTCATGATGAAATAGATGGAGCCTTCTTCGAAAACTGCAAAGGGATCTGCCCTCCCACACGAGCCCTTTCCTGGTCTCCTTGCCCCTTCTCTGTCCATCTCCAGCTCTGCCGGCTGGGTTCCCGGAGCTCAGCCCCTGCCCTGCACCCTCTGACTCTCCTTCCCTGTCTTCTCTTCCCTCAGGAACATTCAAGTTACAGAAGACAGAGCTGCGGAAGGAGGGCTTTGACCCTGCGGTTGTGAAAGACCCACTGTTCTACATGGACGCCCGGAAGGGCTGCTATGTCCCACTGGACCAAGAGGCCTACACCCGCATCCAGGCTGGCGAGGAGAAGCTGTGATTCGCCCTGATCCCTCTCAGGGCCAGCGGATGCTGGATCCAGAGCCCCAGCTCCCACTCCAGAGGGGTCCTGGGCAATGCCAGACCAAAGCAAGCAGGGCCTGGCACCTCGACTGCGAGGCGCTGACCCCCTCCCTCTTCAAACTGCCAAGTGACTCACTGCCGCCGCCTCCCCTCCCCCAGCGGCTTTCTGTGAAAGCCTCGTGTCCACGTTTGTCTTCAAGGCCAGGCAGGTCCCCCGGCTGAGACTGACTGGGCCCCTCGGGATGATGTCTTGGGTTAGGTCGGGGGGAGGCGGAGGGTCACCGAGCACTCCCCAGAGCAGGGAGTTTGTAGATGGGGCTGGGGCAGACGCCCCCAGACTCAGGAAGCCAGCACAGTGGACGGGGCAGAGGTGGCCGTCCATCAGCTAGTGGAAGAGGCTTCTGGCGCCGGAGCTGCTCTGGTGTGATGCAGCTCTGCCCGGCCTCCAGGAGGGTGGGAGGAGGGCCCCCACCTACAGCGGGCTGCCCAGACGAGGTGGCCTCCCTCTCTCCTATCCTCTCCCTAGGTGGCTGCCTGACTGTCCCTCAGGCAAGGCCTTTCTGTCTTTGTGGGTCTGTCTGTGTCACCTTCTCCATCTCAGTCCTGACCTGGCTTTGAGAGGAGGAAGGGAGGGGGGCAATCAGGGGCCAATAAACTGCCTCGACCCCCCCAGCCTGTGTGCCTGCCACCTTGAGCTCACCCAACCTCGGGCTCCACCTACCTCCTGCCCCCTGGTCCCTTCACTCACTCACCCATCTATTCACACACATGGACTTGGGGCGGTAGATGCCACACCCCACATTTCTGTTCCCACCTGTCTGGCAAGGTGTTTAGCTTGAAAGTCCAGAGTAGATGTGTCACTTACGAGCTTGTGGTCTTGGACAAGTGACTCAGCCTTCTCAGTGAATGGGAATAATCAGGAGGATTCAGAGAGCTGAAGGTAGTCATGAGGAAAGGGCTGCTCGGAGCCGGGGGGAGAGAGAGAGAGAACCCGGACCCCAGGGGGTGCAGGCTGTGAGGAAGCAGTGCTGGGCTGCCCCACCAGACCTGGCAGAGCTCAGGGAAGCTCCCTGGAGTGGTCTGACGGGGGCTGTGGAGTCAGCGGTGCCCTTGGCCCCACGCTGGGGTCACACCCAGGCTGGGGCTGCCAGCCTGATGGGAAAGGGGCCCACCTTAACCGATTGTGACCCTGGTTTTTATCTTCACTAACTCTCACCATTGTCTGTGTCACCTGGCTGAGGTCACACAGCAGTAGTGGGAGCTGGAATGCAAACTCCAGCCCTCCCCGCTGTCCCACCCACCTTCTGGGGCAGAGGCCTGCAGGAAAGCCGGAAGACCTTTCATTCCAAGCATGCCTGTGGGCCACACCCTAGGCCAGCAGCCACTGTTGTTCAGGTGGAGGGCGGCCAGGATGAGAAACCTGGGTTGCCTCCTGGGGAAATGACCTTTGGGAGAGGCGTGTGGGGGCTTCTCTGGGAGGCAAGTGTGGGAGGGACCACAGTCGGCCCCTCCGACGAAGATGCTAAGTGGGGTTGGGGCAGGGGTGGTAGGCATGGCTGCACTGCCCCAAAGTGGCCAGCAGAGGACGCACAGAGCTTGCGCAATCCCGTCGGCCCTAGCAGGCCCGCAGGTACCCAGCCCAGGGGACCCTGCCTTGGGCTCTTGAGGGCTTCCAAGGGGCTGGGTTTGGCTGACAGCACGGTCTTGTATATTTAACCCTCCGCAGTACGTGCTCTTCAGGCCTTCCTCCAGGTTAAGCACAGTCACCAAAAGCAGTATGGAGTGGTGGAAGCTCCAGCTCAGGAATCTGACATGCCTACGTTCAAGCCTATTAGGCTCAGCTTCAGGTTTCCACTCCTGCAGGACTCCACATCACAGTCTTGTGTGTGTGCAATAAGACCATCCATGGAAATCTCTGCACAGGGTCTAGTGTTGATACCTGCTCAGCGTATGGGAGTTTAAAAGGGAGACCCCAGACCAGGCCTAAGTCCTTCACTTCCCTGTCAGCCCCTCGGTGAAGGGTGGGACTGGTGGGCCTCTGGGCCTTGCAGCCTTATCTCAGCCCTGGCTGTGTGAGCTGTCTCCATGCACGCAGTAGGTGCTCAAAACGTGCTTGTGAAGTTAATTAACGATAGGTACTGTTCACTGGTCATTTCCTGACGTTTATATAGTACTTCACTGTTTACAGAGCACTGAGTAATTTAATCTGTGGAGCAGATCCTAAAGGCGTTTGTGCGGGGGGGGGGGGGGGGGGGGGGGGGGGGGGGGGGGGGGGGGGGGAGGTGAGGGGCTCCCTAGGGAGCAAGCTAGAGACCCAGGCCCTAGATCTATGGCCTGGAGGCTGGGCAGAGGGGCCTAGCAGTGAAGAAGCAAAGGTTGTGTGCTCAGCTGCACCGCACCTGGTGTCCTAGCCGGTGCACGGGGTATAAGAATGGGGTTGAAGGGGTCGTGTTTCCTGGTCAGAGAGACTTTTCAAAGAGCTCCGATAGTGAGAGAGGCAGTGTGTCCCAGCCCAAAGAAGCAGCAAAGTGTAAAGGTCTAGAGGTGAACGCCCAGCCAGGCAGGTTACAGAAGGGCAGTGAGGCTGCTGGGGGGTGAGGGGTGGGCTGTAGAGTGGCAGCTAGGTCTGAAAAGGGAGCGCTGTGCGGGCACCGGCACTTGCACACATCCAGAGACTTGGGAGCCCCGCTAGGAGATCCTTCAGTGAAGCCAAACTGCTTCCTTAGACTTGCTAATGGCCACCACGTGTGGGGACCCTTCCTGCGTGCCAGGCGCTGTGCGGAGCGTTTTACGTGAATTGATTGTTTCGTTATAACACAAAGCAGCTGCTGTTTTGACCTCCAATCCACAGATGAGGAATCTGAGGCTTGGAGACGCAAAGTCTCTCCCGGAGCCTCAGTATTCCTGTCTGCAGCCCGCGCCAGGGAGGATTCAAGGGGTCTGCCTTGAGCTTCCCGGGAGGTCCTACCGCCCTCGGGACAGGCAAGTGGCCGCCCAGGCTAGTGCTTGGCGTATCGCTTTCAATTCCTGGGAAGAAGGTTAAATACCTCCGAGGGGCCCATTGAAGCGATGGCGACAAGGGAGGGGGCGACCCAGTGACTTTCAAAGGGGCCTGAATGAGCGGCTGGCCCCTCCCCCCGAAGAGGGGGCCCTGCTTCCTCCCCTCCTAATGGTATTCTGGGCTCAGCCCTGGTCTTTGGCGGCAGTTTAACCCGAGCCGGGGAGGATTTCTTTCTCACTGATCTCAGCTTGACACCCAATTAGCACAAGAAAGGGAGGAGGAAGCCTGCAAGAGGCGCCTCCCAGCCTCCCGGGGCGCACGAGGGGAGCAGGAGGGAAGACAAAGGGAAGCAGGCAGGGGGGCACCCGCGCCCTCGCCTCCCCCCTCCGACCCCACCATTGTCTCCCTAGCAGCTTCTGAGGGGATGGTGGCCGACGCCCCGGCTGGCCAGCCTACTGGAAGGGACAGGGGAATGGGGCCCAAGCCCCCTTCTACGTGGATCCCAGCGGAAGGCACTAGGGTGAGCCAGGCCCAACGGGAGGCAGGGATCCTGAAAGCAACACAGCCTGGGGTCGGGCCTGCCATTAAGGGATCCCACCGGCGAGCTACTGGTTCTGAGCCTCAGTTTTCTCATTTTAAAAATGGGGATAATAACCCCTGTGAGGAATCAATCAGGTAATGCATGTAAAGTACCTGACAGGTGCAAAGTGGGCATTCAATATGTACTCCTTGAATGAATAGAATGATACACTATTATTGTTACTAATTAAAAGGTTGAGCGGGGCAGGCTCAGGAGCAGATGAGACCCAGGCACTCACAGGATGGGCTGGTTCACCCAGAAGGTAGCTCAGTCTCCCAGGCCATGCAGGGAGAAACTGGGGGACCGCTGCCTGTAGAGACTGGGAGGGAGGGAGTGCCTCTGGCCTTCCCTGTGCCCTCGCCCTCCCCACCTCCACCTCCCACAATTCCTTTGGGTTGGGGTTTAGAGGTGACTTCCAGGGCTGGCTTAGGGGCCTCCTCTGGCTCCCGCAGGCTACCCCTGGGCTGCCCATCCTCCCCACCCCCCATGTTCCCCCTTTATAACACACATTACACTATGTGGTCCATTTTTTTTACGTTTTTCCAGCTGTGTCTCCTAGAACAGCGGTCTCCAACCTTTTTGGCACCAGGGACTGGTTTTGTGGAAGACAATTTTTCTAAGAGGGGGATTAGGGGAGGGGAGATAGGGGATGGAAGGTGGAGCTTGGGTGGTAATGTGAGCGAAGCCTCGCTGGCCTGCTGTTCACCTCCTGCTGTGCAGCCGGGTTCCTTACAGGCCACGAATTGATATGGGTCCACAGCCTGAGGGTTGGGACCCCTGTCCTAGAACATCAGCCCCTGGAGGGCGGGGACCCCATTGGTTTTGTTCCCCATTGTGTTCCCAGCACCAGCACTGGGCCTGGCACTGAATAGGTGCT